>CAWUFW010017520.1:0-257982 GCA_963921515.1 Calotriton arnoldi | reverse complement strand
GGGGGATGTGTTTTTCTGACATTCCTTATGTTGGAGTATGCTGGTTGTGTCATGCATTATCCGTCCTATGAGTAGGGGTGGTGTTGGTGGTAGGCATCCAGCCCCCCATGAGTAGGAGTGGTGGTAGTGACAGGCATCCAGCCCCCCTGAGTAGGGGTGGTGGTAGTGGTAGGCATCCAGCCCCCCCCTGAGTAGGGGTGGTGGTAGTGGTAGGCATCCAGCCCCCCATGGGTAGGGGTGGAGGTAGTGGTAGGCATCCAGCCCACCCTGAGTAGGGGTGGTGGTAGTGGTAGGCATCCAGCCCCCCATGAGTAGGGGTGGTGGTAGTGGTAGGCATCCAGCCCCCCCCTGAGTAGGGGTGGTGGTAGTGGTAGGCATCCAGCCCCCCATGGGTAGGGGTGGTGGTATTGGTAGGCATCCAGCCCCCCCTGAGTAGGGGTGGTGTTGGTGGTAGGCATCCATCCCCCTATGAGTGGGGATGGTAGTAGTGACAGGCATCCAGCCCCCCTGAGTAGGGGTGGTGGTAGTGGTAGGCATCCAGCCCCCCATGAGTAGGGGTTGTGGTAGTGGTAGGCATCCAGCCCCCCTGAGTAGGGGTGGTGGTGGTGGTAGGCATCCAGCCCCCCTGAGTAGGGGTGGTGGTAGTGGTAGGCATCCAGCCGCCCCTGAGTAGGGGTGGTGTTGGTGGTAGAGCATCCAGCCCCCCTGAGTAGGGGTGGTGGTAGTGGTAGGCATCCAGCCCCCTGAGTAGGGGTGGTGGTAGTGACAGGCATCCAGCCCCCTGAGTAGAGGTGGTGGTAGTGGTAGGCATCCAGCCCCCCTGAGTAGGGGTGGTGTTGGTGGTAGGCATCCAGCCCCCCTGAGTAGGGGTGGTGGTAGTGGTAGGCATCCAGCCCCCCCTGAGTAGGGGTGGTGGTAGTGACAGGCATCCAGCCCCCCCTGAGTAGGGGTGGTGGTAGTAACAGGCATCCAGCCCCCCTGAGTAGGGCGGTGGTAGTGGTAGGCATCCAGCCCCCCCCTGAGTAGGGGTGGTGGTAGTGGTAGGCATCCAGCCCCCCCTGAGTAGGGGTGGTGGTAGTGGTAGGCATCCAGCCCCCCATGAGTAGGGGTGGTGTTGGTGGTAGGCATCCAGCCCCCCATGAGTAGGGGTGGTGTTGGTGGTAGGTATCCATCCCCCTATGAGTGGGGATGGTAGTAGTGACAGGCATCCAGCCCCCTATGAGTGGGGATGGTAGTAGTGACAGGCATCCAGCCCCCCTGAGTAGGGGTGGTGGTAGTAGTAGGCATCCAGCACCCATGAGTAGGGGTGGTGGTAGTGGTAGGCATCCAGCTCACCCTGAGTAGGGGTGGTGGTAGTGGTAGGCATCCAGCCCCCCCAAAGTAGGGATGGTGGTAGTGGTAGGCATCCAGCCCCCCCTGAGTAGGGGTGGTGGTACTGGTAGGCATCCATCCCCCCTGAGTAGGGGTGGTGGTAGTGACAGGCATCCAGCCCCCCTGAGTAGGGGTGGTGGTAGTGACAGGCATCCAGCCCCCCCTGAGTAGGGGTGGTGGTGGTGGTAGGCATCCAGCCCCCCCTGAGTAGGGGTGGTGGTAGTTGTAGGCATCCAGCCCCCCATGAGTAGGGGTGGTGGTAGTGGTAGGCATCCAGCCCCCCCTGAGTAGAGTGGTGGTAGTGGTAGGCATCCAGCCCCCATGAGTAGGGGTGGTGGTAGTGGTAGGCATCCAGCCCCCCTGAGTAGGGGTGGTGGTAGTGGTAGTGGTAGGCATCCAGCCCCCATGGGTAGGGGTGGTGGTAGTGGTAGGCATCCAGCCCCCGCTGAGTAGGGGTGGTGGTAGTGGTAGGCATCCAGCCCCCCAAGGGTAGGGGTGGTGGTAGTGGTAGGCATCCAGCCCCCGCTGAGTAGGGGTGGTTGTAGTGGTAAGCATCCAGCCCCCCATGAGTAGGGGTGGTGTTAGTGGTAGGCATCCAGGCCCCTATGGGTGTATATGGCATTGGTGATAGCCATCCCGCCCCTGAGGGTCTGCTGTTGCTAGTGTACGTCATTTCTGCGTCCCTATGTGTGTGTGTCATATGTCGGGTACGTGTTGTTTGCTTGTGTAGTGGGTGTTTGACTTACCGTCTGCGCCGTACGCGTCCGTACCTGTTCCGGTAATAGATGTAGAGTATTGGTAGGACCTGCGCGATGGGATTCATGGTTGGTTCGTCTCGTTCGGCTTTCTCTTTGCTTCGACTCGTACTCGTCGCTGGCTTGTTCGTCTCGTAGCCGTGGATCATCTTGTGGCACGAATCGGAGCTTATGTGCGGCTCTCCCGGATGCTCTGACGTGCCGGACGTAGCGACGGGTTCGGCGCGTACGGAAGGCGCATCGTACTGGTCCGGCCGGAAGGTGCTGTATTTTTGCTTCCGTGCGACTCGATTCTGCGTTTACGGATCCGGCTCGGGCGGGGAACAGGAGCTGGAATGGGTAAGTACGGCTCGGTCGGGATCTGGGCAGTTATACGCATCGTACTTGCTCGTTCGTGCGAATGTTCGAATCGGTCGGGAAACACGAGTTCAGCTTGGTTTTTTTCCGGACGAATAGTGTTAGGTGCGCTTCCGGCCGAAATCGGAATCGGCCCCCTAATGTTCACACTATTGGAAATCAGATCGCGTAGAAATGCTTTCAGAACCTTTCCGTACCCTTAGACTACTTTTCCTTGGACTTCGGGAGGTTTAGACCTCTATGCTTATTCACTTTGACTTTTGCTGAGTGTGGAGTAGGCTAAACACTCAAATTTCTCCTGACCTAAGATGACTCTTGACCGAGCTTTTGCAATGCAGACACTTTTCCTTACTTCTCGAACTTTTCAGTATTTCTCTATTTTTCTGCAGTTCCACGATTTGTGAGATTCTATAGATTCAAAAACCATCCTCTTAGCTTGGACCTTAACTTAGATGGTTCTAGACTATACTAATGTATAGAAGAGAAGAGCAGAAGCTCTTCTCTGAATGGCAGATATTACTACTGGTCTTTTGTATTGCTGTGACTGAATTTCTTGTTTGCCTAATACCGGTACACATAAACTTCTTTAGGAGGTTGGGTTTCCCAGTAGTTATTCTGTTTTTCTATAACATGGTGTTGAGGTTGATGTATCCTTAACTTGATTGCTAACTTGTAATAAACCTTCTTAACTATAGTTACTTATTCCTGGTCCTTATTTTGTAGCCAAATCAGTTACACTATTAATTGAAATTGATTCAATCATTCAAAAGAATTTGTTAAGCGCAGCTTATCACCCATAGGGTATCCAGGTCCTGGAGGGATGGGGAGGCGTGGTGCTGCTGCAGACTATCTGTTGAACAGCCAGGTTTTAAGTTTCTTTCTGAAGTCTTGGAGGGTGGGTGTTGATTGGAGTTGCAGAGGGAGGTCGTTCCAGACTTCGACGGCCACATGGGAGAAGGCGTGGCTGCCGCTCCTGCTTGTTTGGATGCGCGGGGTGTGGGCCTGATGGAGGGACGTGGGAGGCAGTTGTCTGGTGATTTGGTGAAAATTAACTCTGTGGTTGAGGTAGGCAGGGTACAAGTTGTGAAGGGCTTTGTAGGTGTGGGTGAGTAGTTTGAACTGGCACCGTTTGTTTACAGTGTAGTGCTTTGAGGTGAGGGGGTCATGTGGGTTCGTCTCGGGCGGTTGAAGATGAATCTTGACGCTGCATTCTGTATAATATGGAGTCTGTTCAGAATTTGTGTCATGATACCTATGTAGAGGGTGTTGCCGAAGTCCAGGCGGCTAGTGATGAGTGCCTGGGTGACCATGCGTCTTGTGTCTGTGGGGAGCCACTTGAAGATTTTCTTCAGCATGCAGAGGATGTGAAAGCATGCCAAAGAGACAGCGTTAACCTGCCTTTTCATCGAGATCTTGCTGTCAAGGACAGTGCCTAGGTTTCTTGCGTGCTCTGTGGGTGTGGGCAGGGGACCGAGTTTGGTTGCCCACCATGTGTCATTCCAGGGGGGGGTGGTGCTCCAGAAGATGAGAACCTCAATTTTGTCAACGTTGAGCTTGAGACACTTGTTCTGCATCCAGCTGGCGACATGGGTCATACATCTGTGGAAGTTTGCTTTGGTGGTGCTGGGGTCTGCAAACAGGGAGAGAATGAGCTGTGTGTCATCAGCATAGGATATGATGTTCATCTTGTACGTTTTGACCAGGGCAGCTAGAGGGGCCATGTAAGTGTTGAAGAGCGATGGACTTAGAGATGAACCTTGGGGGAACTCCGCAGATGATGTATTTTGGGCCCGAGGAGAAAGTGGGGAGGTGGATGCTTTGGGTTCTTCCTGTGAGGAAGGAAGCAACCCACTTGAGGGCTTTCCCTTGGATTCCCATCTGTTGGAGGCCAAGTAGGTGCGAGCAGTGGAAGACGGTGTCGAAAGCTGTGGATCGGTTGAAAAGGATCAGGGCTGCGGTTTCTCCCTTGTCCATGAGAGCTCATATATCATCCGTGGCTGCTATCAGGGCCATGTCTGTGCTGTGGTTTGCAAGGAAGCCGGACTGCGAGGGGTCCAGGAGTTTGTTGGTTTCAAGGTGGTTGGTTAGTTGGATGTTTATTGTTTTTTCTAAGACTTTCGCTGGGAAAGGGAGTAGTCAAATTGGCAGGTCGTTTTTAAGTTCTGATGGGCCTGTGGAGGGTTTTTTTAAGGAGCGGATTGACCTCTGCGTGCTTCCAGGCAGCTGGGAAGTTGACGTCGTCGATGGAGGTGTTTAGGATGGTTGTGAGTTTCTTGCTGATGGCGTTGATTCCCTTGTTGAACATGTGATGGGTACAGGGATTTTTGGGGGCTCCTAAGTGTATGGAGCCCATGATGGTGGCGGTGGACTGGGGTGTGAGTGGGTCCCACGTAATTATGATGGTTAGGTTGTGGTAGTTGTTGGTGGGGAGTCCTTCGAGGATGGCTAGGGGTGGTTATGGGTCAAAGTGTTCATATATGGTTGCGATTTTGTTGTGGAAGAACACTGCGAGGGAGTCGCAGAAGTCCTCGGAGGGGGTGATGGCATTCTCGGTTGCTGTGGGGTTTGAGAACTCCTTGATGATATAGAAGAGCTCCTTGCTGTGGTTGGAGCTGGCTACCAGGCTGGTGTTGAGGGCATCCTTCTTGGCTTTCTTCAGTTGTGAGTGGTAGATGTTTAGTTGAATTGTTCTCTGTCAAAGGGTGTTTTGCTAGTGCACCAGCTCCTTTCCAGTCTTTTGCAGTTTCGTTTTGAGGCTTTGAGTTGGTCTGTGAACCAGCTGGTGTGGTTGGGGGGTCTGTTGGGTTTGGGGGGTTTGAGGGGTGCAACTTTGTCGGCGCTGTTGGTGATCCAGGTCTTGAATTCTTTGATGCTCTTCTCTTGGTTGGAGGTGGGGTCAGGCAGTGAGGAGTTGAGGGTGAGTGTCCAGAGGTCCTCAGTTACTTTCTTCCAGGTCCTGTGGGGGGTCCTAGCAAGGATGGCGGGAGGTCTGGGGGTGGAGGAGATGTAGAAGTGGGCAATTGAGTGGTCACTCCAAGTGGCTTCTGTGGCATGGCTGTACCTGATCCTTTTGCTAGCTGAGAATATGGGATCCAGTGTGTGTCCGGTGATGTGGGTGGGGTCGGTGACTCGCTGGGAGAGTCTGAGGACTTCCATTATCTCTAGGAGGTTGGCTGTGGTGGTATCAGTGGGGTCTTCCAGGTGGAATTTGAGGTCCTCTAGCAAGAGGAAGTCTTTTGAGTTTTTGGCTAGGGTGGTTATGATCTCCGCAATGGCCATGCAGAAGGCGGGGTGGGGCACGGGGGGTCTGTAGGCGAGGGTGCCCTTCATGGTGGTTTTGCAATTGGTGCTGATCTGGAAATCGAGGTGTTCCATGATGGGGGTTGTGGTGTCTGCGATGGGAGTGTATTTGATGCTCTCTTTATGAATGATGACTATTACACTGCCTTGCTTGTTGGTGCGGTTGTGGTGAATCTTCTTGTATCCACGTGGTGTGTTGGTGGTAATGTCGGGTGCTGATGCCGGGTTGAGACACGTCTCGGTGAGAAAGATGAGGCCTGGAGTGAGGGAGGTGAGGGTGTCCCAGATTTAGCTGGCCTGCTTGTGGAGTGAGCCAGTGTTGATTAGTAGGCAGTGGAGTTGATCCGTGAGGGTGGTGGGTGGCGAATGTTCAGGGGCTGTGGGTTCTTTGTTGCAGTGGAGAGGGCAGTGGTGACAGAAGAAGGGTCCTGCTGTGGATCATAGGCATGCAAAAAGGTAGTTGTTGTTGCTCTGACCGGGGTTGAGGGCTAGGAGTTCAGTTCTGGTGTAAGTTTGGGCAGGGGGGACCAGGGGTCGAGACACTGGGCACGGTTCAGGCGCGAAAAGGCACAGATGGGCTTGCCTTTGGCGCGTCCACTGCGCGGACGCGCTGCGGCCTCTATTAAGTAGGTTACCCAAAGGGGGCCGGGCTGGGTGAATGGGAGATGGGAAGCAAGCAGTGAGGCACGGGGAGCATGGGAGAGGGGCTATGGAGGGAAAATGAGGTTGAGGTAATGAAAAACGAAGGCTGAGAAAAAGGGGGGAATCTGAAAATGAGAAACAAGGATAAAGCAAGGCAAAATGAAGACTGAGAAGAAGGGGGAATGTGAAAATGAAAAATAAGGTCAATACAAAGAAATACGACGGCTGAAAAAGGAGGGAATCTGAAAATGAAAAACAAGGTTAAAGCAAGGAAAAACGAAGGTTAAGAGTAAGTGGTAATCTGAAAATCAAGAACAAGGATAAAGCAATAAAAAAACGAAGGCTGAGAAAAAGGGGGGAATATGAAAATGAAAAACAAGATTAAAGCAAGGAAACATAAAGGTTAAGAGTAAGCGTGAATCTGAAAAGTGAAGGTTAAACCAGGAACAGCATGGATGAGAGCGTGCAGCACGGGGGAGCTGGCTCGGAGACCTGCTCAATGGGGCTGCGTTGCAGCTTCTATTAAGTTGGTTACCTGGAAGGGGAGGGGGGGCTGGGCAGAGTGAATGGGAGGTGGGAAACAGGCGGTGAGGCACGAGGGAGCATGGGAGAGGGGCAATGGAGGGAAAGTGAGGTCAAGGCAATAAAAAATGAAGGCTGAGAAAAAGGGGGGAATCTGAAAATAAAAAACAAGGTTAAAGCAAGGAAAAACAAAGGCTAGGAAAAGGGGGAATCTGAAAGGTTAAAGCAATAAAACCGAAGGCTGAGAAAATTGATGTGATGTTAACTCCGATCACCTCTCAGTCGGAAAATAAAAAGTCCATCAGAGGATGAATGATAAGAGGGTTGGCCCAAAACGCTGCATCAATAGCAAAATGCTAATATTTTGTGAGTTTGCTTAACTGCTTTCCTATTGACCTATTGCTGATTGTGGCTAGATTGGTGATCCCAACAATTTTGAAATCTGTGTAAATGACAACTCATTGAAACATTCTCATGTTTGAAGTAGGCGTTCTCTGGCATATTCCTTACCCTTTGTTTCTCTTCTAAGGCTTCTCAAACCCACCATCAACTTGATTCCTATTCCTCAGAAAACCACACAATAGACAGATGTGGCCAACAAGCTCCTAATACTGCTCCTATGAATGAATGAATATTGTATTTGTAAAGCACTCCTGCCTCTCCCAAAGGAGCATCCTGGCGCTAAGCGGTAAAAGACAGGATTCATGACAGCGTGACTGAAAAAAGAATGAAAGATCTCCGAAGAAGTGCGTGACACAATGAGTCAGAGGCTTTGAAGATGCACACTTTCAGATGTTTCCTAAAGAGAGGTTTGGAGTCAATGAATCTCAGGTGGCTGGGGAGTTGATTCCAGGCCCTGGGTGAATGGGGCGAAGATTAGAGTGAGCTGAGGGGTCCGCCAGTTGTTTTTTCTGTAGCGGTTTGATGGCTGCAAGTTTCCAGTCAATTGGGACTTCTGCAGTAGCCAGCGAGGTATTCGGAATCTCGTTGGTCACTGGATTCACGATGTCCAGACCTGTATGGAAGATGGGTAGCGGGCAAGAGTCAAAGGGGATCCTGATTTGCTAGAGAAAATCACATGTTGAGACTGAGCTAGGCTAATTCTCTAAAAAGCTTGAAGGGAAGCTCCTGTCAGGAGGGAATTCACCTCTAAATCAGGCATTGACAGAGGGCTAGAGTTAAACTAACGTTGAATGTTCCGAATTCTTTCTTCAAAGAAGGAGGTTTGATTATATACAATCTGCGAGGGGGGATATCCTTGGCCAGAGCTTTCAGTTGCAAAATCATTTAGCGATTGAAAAAATAGATTTTTGATCATGTTGAGCTTTATTTCTCTGCTTTGAAAAATAGACCTTTTTTGCTATCTTGATCTGGCCATGGGAAATTTTTATGGCCTGAACTGAAGTAGATCTGCCTTATAGGCTCTCCTCCAACTCTGCTCAAGCTGCTTGCAGCGGAGATGATGATCTGCTAGAGCCTCAGTGTACCATGGGGCTGAGAATTCTGTTTCCTCTTTAAAGAAGTTTCTGGAGCTAACTTATCGATGACCTGAGTAATCCAGGTCTTAAAAACTAAGTCATCCTCCATTACATTTCCCAAAAAGGTGGGGGTAGAAACGGATGCATATCTAGTCAACTCAGGATCAGCCAATAGCTTGGTCCTATCTAAGTGGAGTGCAAGCTTTCCCTAAAGCCAACTTCCTGTTCCCTTTGCTTTAAGTGCAACTGAATATATACCACCTGCAGGCCATAGCACTTCAGTGCTGGAAGAGTCCAGCTGCATTTCCAGCATTCCTGTTTAAACCTAAATAGAAGCCTAGAATGGACCCCTTTATTATAGGTTCAACATGCCCAATCACCTGGTCATGTAGCCATCTACAAGCTGATTCCCTGCTCCCCCTGCAGTTGGGTGACCTAAGATGGGCCATGCGGTATGGGTGTCCCACTAGCTATGTGTGTGTGTTGCCAATAACAGCCTCCTGGGTGCTTTCCACCATAACCATTAATCGGTGTACAAATCCCAAAACACCATGGGCCCATCTTCACTCATTCTTTGTTAAATTTATCATAACACAGCCCTGCCACTCTAACAAAGCTTGTCAGCACTGTCCTTATCATGCTACTAGATTTAAATGGCAAGACACTCTGCTCTTCGAATTTCCTAAGGTACACACAGGCTTAAATCAGGAAGGTCAAAATCCAGATTTTGATTTTAAGTGCAACCTTCGGCGGGATCAACAATTGCCTTTCCTCCTCCTTAGACCCTTCCTTACTACACATCTCCATAAGTAGGAGCCTAGAATGCACAAATCTTTCCTTTTGAACCCTTTTGCAAGTGTTACTCCAGTGGGTTTGATTTGACCATCAAGGAAATTTTGTCTTAGTCTCAACCTTTTACCCCCACTACATCATTTGAGTTTTCCCCAACATTATCTACCCACATACCAGGCTATTCACTACCATTAATGTACTTTGTCCACTTGAGTTTAGGTACTTTCCTATCCACCCCCAAAATACCTACTTTTGTACCCCAAATGGCCTTCACCAACACCTCTGACACCTTCTTGCACACTTCCTCTTTGTTTTATCTCTTTTCACTTTGATCTAGGTCTGTCTGAAGAGTCCTATCATACCTATTGATATTTTACAAACAGATCCACTTGCTGACAGTCTGCCCATCTCCTCAGGGCTGCCTCTTCTAGGAGGCAGCGCTACATCTCACCTATCTGAGCCTTTCTCCTATGTCAACCACCAAGGCACCATGCACAAATTAGCTATGACGTCCTCCTTACTTCCACACTTCTATGCCCATCTCATGCTCTCTTACCGCTCACCCTTTATGGATTTTTACTGCCTGTGCTCCATCTGACTTGCTCCTGGATACCTTACCACACCTTCTTCCTCCTTTCCTCTGCCCTCCCCTTTATCAAGGGCCACTCTCCTCTCTCACCAGCCCTTGTCAGAGTCATTGCCACACTCTGGGGTTACAGTCTTTTCCTGTGGTGGCTTCTCAGTCTCATGCTCCTTAACATTCTCTGTACACAAGCCAGTCTCTTCCCACTCCTCAATGGCTTCTGGGCTCATGCCATACAGCCTGTCCCTTGTTTCTTATCCCCTCAAGGTTCTAATACCACTCCTTCAAATGTGTCCGCTGCTCCTTCCTCCTAACATACCTAGTCCACTTCTCTCACCATTTGTACAGGGTAAACCAGGGTGTGCAAAAGGGATTCACACACTTCTTCTTGAGACCCAATTTGTTGTTGGTACGTGCCTCACAAATGGCTACACCCAAAAGCCATTGGAAGAGAGATAGTGTAGGTAGTTGTTGGAGGTTCGTACCCTTCTTAATCATGCAGGGATTTATGTGGAAATAAGGTTCGTACGATGTGTTCGTTGGACAATAAATAATCTCTTTATTGTCATGTGCAGGCAAATTGCTGGTGCAAAAAGAAAAAGAAACAGCCGACACATGTTTCGCCCAATGGCTAGACAGCCGGGGGCTTTTTCAAGGCAAGTTCTGTCAGCTAACGTCAGAGGAAAATGATATCAAAACCAAGGTTTGCTTTGTGCGGTCTGCGCGGTTTCTGCGGTCCCTTCCTGGACCGCAGAGACTGCGCAGACCCCACAAAGCAAACCTTGGTTTTGATATCATTTTCCTCTGACGTTAGCTGACAGAACTTGCCTTGAAAAAGCCCCCGGCTGTCTAGCCATTGGGCAAAACACGTGTCGGCTTTTTGCTTTTCTTTTTCTTTTTGCACCAGCAATTTGCCTGCACATGACAATAAAGAGATTATTTATTGTCCAACGAACACATTATACGAACTTTATTTCCACCTAAATCCTTGCATGATTAAGAAGGGTACGAACCTCCAACAACTACCTACACTTCTCTCACCATGTTTGTAAATATACAGACTGGCATAGTCCCTTTTCTCAGTGGTGAACAATGCCACATCGCCTTCACTGCTCTCCTAGAACTAAGATGCATCAGTCATCTCTGTCCCCTCTTCTTGACTTCAACCTGCCACACCTTGCAAAGTGTATTCTTCTCAATTATTAAGGGAAAGTACCATCACATCTCCCCTTTCCTTGTCATCCCTTAGAACTGCTGATGTGCTGCACCTGCCCTTTGATGCCACAGAGGAAGAGGTTGCCCTGATACTATCATTATCTCCCTACGCATTGTAATTGCCCCACCCCTTCTCACCCACAAGCGAAGTGGAATAGTGCTCCAACTTAGACCCTTGGGTATACAAGGGAGAAGAGTCACGGTTGCACCCGAGAAGTGGAGAGAGATCACAGTCACATACAGTATGGAGCTTCGAGTGCTGCACAGTACTACTGCACCACATTGTGCCAGGCTTGTGTCCTACCTGCATTTGCCCACAGTCAGGATCTTAGGAGTTCTTCCTTGTTGGTGTGTTTCTTGCAGAACCTCCTTTCTACCGAAGCGCAGCACACCCCAGCCCCTCTGGTGCAGTCTACATCTGTTGGGCACAGTTGTGTTGTTGGGTTCTAGAGAGGATGGTGGAGGCCTGAAGGATTATGGGACAGAGCTATTCAGGTGCATAACACCTGATTTAGTGCGCTTTCCCATCTCTAAGACAATTCATTCAAATCATAGGCTACCTACAGATACAAGTTACTTTACCTTAGTCCTATCCAACAAGACCACCTATTTCCTGTGACATTTTTCCTGTTACTGTTTCCTGTCTGTCAGGCTAAAATGAGCACTGACCTTCTAACTGCTGCTCTCAAACGCAGTTGAAGTACCATTTTACGACAGGTTCATTGCCCCTTGTCAATGATTTTTGTCAGTTTTTCCATTTTTTTCATCTTTGAGCTCTAGCAGTTTAGAAAGGAACTTATTCCTTATACAAACACATTTTCTCTGAGTGAGCTGCACCAATTCAATTAGTACACACTCTCTAGTGTGAAAACACTCTTGTATACATGTAAAAACTTTAGGAGAGGACGTCAGCTCTGTCCACACACCTTACTTTCAGCTAACATGGTTAATAATGGAGTTTAAAAAATCAGCCTCAACATCAACACATCGGGGGGCGCTAGAGGGCGCCAGGCAAGATGGCCGCACTTTAGTGCAGCTCGGCCCGGCTGAACACCAATCCGACTAAAATCCGCTTAATATTGCTGCATCGACGCCTGCAAACGGCTGCCCTGCATCGTGTTTGCGCCCTACAGCCGGTGGGGAAACAGCGGCTCCCTGCTGGCACTGTGGCGGCTGTGATTTGCAATCTGTGAAACGCCTGGTGAGCTACAACATGGCGGCCGCCGCTGCCTGATGGGGAGTCTCATCGCTATTGTTGCCCTGTGTGCTTTGAACTGCCGGCGAGCAGGTGGGACCTGCGAGTGATGATCCTATCTGCCGGAGGGTGCTGTGGCCGGCCGCCTGTGTCGTCTTGGGAGTGGCGGCGGTGAAGGCTCATTTTCGCGCTCTTTTCCACTGACCAGCGGGCCGTTGTGCGGTGCGGTGGCCTGCCGCGGCCCACCCGCATGGGAACATTTGCTGCTGCTGCCGCATTAATCAACGGGATCTGCGGCGGAGGCGGCATTACCTGCCCTCGCCTGACGTGTGAAGCGGAGGGGCCCCTGACATTGGCAGCTGAGCTCTAGAGGGCCTGGGGTGCCGCGGCCTTCCTTGCTGTACATCCCGGTGCAGACCCCGCCTGGCCCCCTGCCGGAGATGCAACTGACTCCTGCTGTGATCGGACCATTGATCGAAGGGCTGACGATGCCAACCACGGGCGGTGGTGAGTGGGGTGCGGCCGGGCTCCTTGCCGTCAGCTGCGGTGGTGGGTGGGAGCGGGAGCGTACGGCCGCGCTTTGCGAGCTGCGGCCTGTGAGTGAGGCGAGAGGTGATTGGCGACTGTGTGTTCCTGCGCGGCCCTGCACAGCTTCCATTTCTCGACCAGGCCTGGGAGGCTCCCCCCTTACAGTGTGCATTGACTCATACCTACGCTACCTCCCTCCTCTCCGCACCGGATGCATCCGGGCCTCCCGCGCCGGTGGCAGTGAGCTTGTATGCCACATCAGAGCTGCTGGATGTGTACTGGTTCCTGATCGCACGTTGGCTGCAACCTGCCGGTGGAATCGGGGGGACGGGGACATATCTGCGGAGGCCATTAGGCTGTGCTGCCTTACACCTCACGTGCCTGGTGTTTGCTAGATATTACCTGGGTCTGGCCTGCTGCTGATTCTTGTTACATTGACTTTCTCCTGTGGGTGGTTGGGTTCTGGTGAACTCCGTTTGGCACTGGAACGTGCTGTGCGGTATGCCTGCGCTCGCTGACTGTGGTGCGTGTGCCTCTGTGGCCCGGCTGCGGTGGTGTAGGACCCTTATTCGTCTTGCTATTGACAGCCATGGGGAGAACCGACAAGACGCAGCCTCGCCTCACGTTTGAGGCGCGAAAATCCACCAAGTCACAGCACAGGGCGGCCTCGGGGGCGGATGCCCAGGGAGAAGGCCCCTTCGCGCTGGAAGCAACTCTGCTCGCCATGCAGAAGAGTCTCCAATCCATCGAAGGGATTATGGCGTTGGTAAATCACAGACTGGACCATATGTCATCCCAACTGGAGAAGCAGAATGCGAGGATGGGGGAAATAGAGCAGCGCGTCTCCACAAACGAGGATGGCCTCAGCGAGGTGACTGACAAGGCGCTCCACATGGAAAAGGTTTTAGCGCTTATTCAAGCAAAGAACGAAGATTTGGAGGCCCGGTCGCGCCGCAATAACATCCGCATTACAGGCCTTCCTGAATCCACCAATACCGGCAGGATGGAGACCTTTATCGAGACTCTGGTCAAGGACATCTTTGGCCCCGAGAACCTCTCTCCTATGTTCATAGTTGAGCGAGCCCTTCGTTCGCTGGCAGCGCGGCTGATTCCAGGAGCCCCACCTCACCCTATAATTGCCGCCCTACTGAACTACCGAGACCGGGATGTCATCTTGCGGCTTGCGAGAGAAAAGGGCACAGTTACCCACCAGGGGAAGGCACTGTCTTTTTTCCCTGACTTTACGGTGGCCGTTCAGTCGGCGAGAGGAGAGTTTGGCGCAGTTAAAAAATTCTTGCAGACGGAGGGCATTCCCTATGCCCTGCTGTACCCCGCCCGGTTGCGAGTGGGCCCGGATGGAGATTGTAAAATCTTCACATCCCCCATGGCGGCCATGGATCATGTCAAGAAGTTGAAGCGTAGACAGTCCGAGACGCCCGTGGATCAGGACGTCGGGGAGCAGTGATTGTGCATCTGGGGCTGCTCTATAACAGTGGTCCCTGCTCGGCAGATTCGACAGGCTTGGCATTTCACGCTGGGCCCTTATGCTTCGGATGTCGCCTGGTTATAATCACGTTGACTATTACCTGTTGATTGTTGTTGTATTGTCTATGCTCTGCATTTTGCCCCTCCTTTATTGCAGGATCCATTTGCGCTGGTGGTGGCAGACTCCGCCCCTGACTCTGGCTCTCTTGGTGGGCATGGTCCTCACTTAATATGCTGTGCAGTGCTATTCCCCCTTTTCTTTTGGCACACAGCATAGGTGGCGGGTGGATGGCTGCCTTCAGATGTCTCTCTTGTTGCCTGTGCTTATACGCTGGTTGTTCATACTGTAATGTATTGTACTCCCTGCTCTTTCCTCCTCCGGTGAGATCTCTGTTGCGGACGCTCCCTGAGGCCCACAATCATTCAAGCTAGCCGCCTTGTAGGGACGGCAACAACTGTTGGACTGGATGTATTCGATGCAATGTATTTTGGCATCTGTTCGTACATCCTCACTCATGTCTTTGCCCCGATCAGCCACCTCCTACTACGTGGGAGGCTAGTAGCACTCTGGTGTTCCCCCCATGGGTGTTCCCCAAAGAAAGTTACGCTCATCTTTTTTCCCATGTTGGGGATTGTTTATGTTGGGACGGGATGGCTTTGGCAAGTTTGGGTCGCTGAAGTGGGTGGGGGGTTGTGGGGGGTGGACTGGGTGGGCCTTTTGGCACTTTCATCTTGTAATTTCAGTGTACCTCTATGGCTTGGTTCCCATACTTTATCTCACACCACTGATAGCATCTAGTTTGTGAGTCCATGGGCAGTAACATAAAGTTCCTTACCTGGAACGTGTGTGGCCTAAATAGCCCCAAGAAGATACGATCTGTGCTGGCACACTTAGACAGACTGGACGTCCAGGTGGCGTTCTTACAAGAAACGCATCTTACACAACACTCTGAAAAGGCGGTTGGCGCCTGCTGGGCGGGGCTCAGGGTTGCTTCCTCTTATTCCTCTTACGCTCGGGGGGGTGATGATCTTGGTGAAGAAAGGGGTCCCGTTCAATGTGCTCCGCACGGAGACAGACACCCAGGGCAGAGTAGCGCTGGTTCATGGTCATCTCGGTGGTGTGGGGGTCCTTCTGGTGAATGTCTATGGCCCAAACGTTGATGATCCTTCCTTCTTCACAGATGTTTGACGCATCTCCAGCTTCCCTCCGGCTGAATTGCTCTGGGGTGGTGACTTTAATGCCTGCCTCGATGGGCAGCTAGACAGACAGGGTAGCGTGGCGACACGACACAGGCAGGCAACTGAGGCGTTACTGGGTTTTCTCGATGCGAGAGCTGTACGGGATATTTGGCACATGCGGCACCCTGGTACACGTGAAAGTACATTCATCTCCATGGTGCATGGCACATGGTCTCGCTTGGACTATTGGCTTCTCTCGGAGATGGCATGCACTTGGGTTATTGACGTTCGCCACCTGGCCAAAACTCTGTCAGACCACTCCCCAGTGCTGTTAGAGATGCAGGCCCCCGCATGCGAGCGGCCCCCATTTCCATGGCAACTGCAGCCCTCTTCACTTACAGACCAGGTGTTCAGGTGCACAGTTGGCGCGGCCATTGGTAACTTTTTAGAGAAAATGTCGGTTCAGTGGATAGTGCTGGGGTCTTGTGGGAAGCATTTAAGGTAACCATCAGGGGCGTCTGCATGGGGGTGCAGTCCGGGGTTTTGAAGGATCTGCGTCGTTGAATAAACAAACTGGCGGATTAAATTTCTGCACTGGAGTGCGAATACGCCCAAAATCCAGCCTCCAACCTTCTAGCTATACGGGAGTTGGTAACTGAACATAATGATACAGTGGATCAGGACCTGGCACATAGGTCATGGCGCTACACTGCTCGTTACTATGGTGAGGGTGGTCGCCCTAGTCGCTGGATGGCTCAGAAGCTAGCTGCGCCGCGTAGCCAGGACTACATAACAGAAATGCTAGACCCTGAGGGGATGGCGCGCTATACTTCCTCTGAAATTAGTGAGGTGGTGCTGGACTTCTACTCCAATCTCTATGGGGAGCGGGCGCAGGCGCCGGCTGCTGATATACATGCGTATTTAGATCATATCGCACTGGGGTGGCTGTCCCTCAACCAACGTGAATACCTCACACAGCCCTTTGACGTGGAAGATGTAAAACTGGCCATTATGTCGCTGCTGACGTGTAAGGCTGCGGGCCTGGATGGACTCCCTAGTGAGTTCTACAGGGCATATGCAGATGACCTTGCGCCCAGACTTCTAGACATCTTTGCAGAGGCGTATGACAGTGGTACTCTCCCTCCCAACGTTAAAAGAGGCCCTACTAGTCATGCTTCTTAAGCCGGATAAGCCTGCTAATCGGTGCGATTCCTACCGCCCCCTCTCCATCATCAATATCGATGCCAAAATATTGGCGAAAATGATCGCCAGTAGGCTTCAACCCCTTATCCCTAATCTGGTTCTCCCGGATCAGTCGGGGTTTGTCCCCACCCGGTCGACGGCACACAATTTGCGCACGGTATTCTCCACCCTGCATTATTTCGAGGCTGACTTTCAGGCAGTGGCTGTGCTACTAGACGCAGCAAAGGCCTTCGATTCTCTGCAGTGGGAGTTTATGTTTACAGTCCTGCTCAGAATGGGATTACTGCCCTTTTTAAAAAAATGGATTCACTTGCTATACGAGGCGCCTGCGGCGCGGGTGCGGGTCAATGGCTGGGTCTCCACTGCGTTCCCTATCAGGCGAGGCACGCAGCAGGGCTGCCCCCTGTCACCGATGCTTTTCGCGCTGGCATTAGAACCACTGGCGTGCAAGCTCCGCCAATGCCACGCTCAGGCAGCGTTGCGCTTTAGACAGCGTCCATTGGTGGTCTCAATGTACGCCGATGATATGCTCCTGCATGTCCGAGAACCTGAAACACATCGCCCAGGATTGCTTCGTGAGTATATCAAATTCGAATGTTTCTCAGGGTTAGGCATAAACTGGGCAAAATCGACAGTATTTCCACTAACTGTAGGTACGCAGCGCGTGGACCTCGACTTCCCATTAACTTGGTCCTCTGACCCAGTCAAATATTTAGGGGTATGGCTACACAGGGACCCTGAGGTGGTTGGTTCTGAGAATTATGGCCGCGCCCTGACCCACATCTCTGCTCGTGCAGTACGATGGGCCCAACTCCCGCTCTCCTTAGCTGACCGCATTGCCGTGGTCAAAATGACATTTTTGCCCAAACTACTTTATTTGTTTATTAATATTCCTATCCGTCTCAATCTCGCGGTGTTCCGCTCTATTCAGTCAGTACTGCTGCCCTTTGTGTGGGGTGGCAAGAAGCCCCGATGCAGCTGGGAGGTGCTGGTGTTGCCGTTCGAGCGGGGAGGTTTTGAGGCCCCTGACATGCGCTTATACTATCTTTGTGCACATGCCCAGTTTGCTCATTATTGGTTCTTCCCGCAGCACTTCCAACCGCACGTAGCTATTGAGGCCGATGCTGTACTTCCAATAGCCCTCGTCGCGACGACCTTGTCTGGTGGCGTTGGTGGACCCAGGACTGAAATTAATCCTGCACTTTGTACCGCATGGGCATGGAAGATGCTTGCGGCACGTGCAAAATTGCAATATGTCTACGCCCCGACATTGCCACTCGCTGCGTACCCGGATATCTCTGCTGCACAAGAGCCAGCTGCTCTCAAAACATTAGGTGCGGTGGGAATAACACACGTAGGGGATCTTTATAAACATGGCCGATTCAGATCACTCTCTGACATACAGGGTGGCAGGGATCGAGGGTTAATGCTGGGGTTCACTTATGTGCGCGTGCGGTAGGCGATTCGTACCATCTATCCCGACTACCCAGAGGAACACAAGCCGCTATTGGTGCTGCTGGCGGTGCTGGCGGGGGCGGATCGCACAGATCTGATAACGAAACTGTATAATGCAGCTCTTAGGGAACGAGAACAGCTTGATTCCCCTTCCTATAGTAAATGGGTGGCGCTATTGGGTACCTCTTTGTCGCCGGATATATGGAGGTTCTGTTGCGCTCTGACTGGCCGGCTAACGGCAAACTGTAACCTCCGCATCATCCATTTTAAATACCTGCACCAGTTATACTATACCCCGCTTCAACTGATGCGCTTTGGATTGCGGGAGAGCGCTTGCTGCGTACGCTATGGGCAGGGGGATGCGGGCTTCTTGCATCTAGCATGGAGCTGTAAAGGTATAAATAGTTTTTGGGAAAAGGTTATGAATTTGCTCACGAAAGTGGTGTCGGAGCCAGTGCTCTGTACCCCTGAGGTTTGCCTATTGGGCTGGATAAAGACACTTAAACCCTGTAATCGCAGATTGGTGGCTGTTTCAACCTTACTGGCTAAAAAAGCGGTGGCGCAGTGCTGGGGCTCCAGAATCACCCCAACACTGAAAAAGTGGGTCCGAGATTTACTTTATTGGAAGGAGCAACTGGAGATCTACGCCGAGGAATTGCCTGAAACTTCGCGCCCTAAAGACTTTTGGGCTCCGCTCACTGTGTATCTTCTGGGTAACCCTGATTTATAAAGTTGATGTAATTTGATGTTCTTGATTTGTCTAACATTAGGTCTGCCAATTGCTGCATTACTGCCGACGTTGATGTCATGGGAGTTACTGTATTTTCTCTTTTGTGCCATGGGGATTAGGGGTTGAGGGTGTGGGGAGTTCCTAGGGTTGTTACTTGTACTATGGAAAAGGCTTGCTCTGTTTGAGATCCTTGATGTCTGTTCTGGCCCCTTTTGGGGGACCTACTGTGTAACATTCAAGCTTAACAATAAACAGATACAAAAAAAAAAACAGCAACACATCACTACAATGTAAAACTCTATGTAGGTTCTACAACAGAACCACTATGCTGTGATTTTCCCATTATAACAGGGTATACAGTCTCTACATTACATTTTCATACATTAGATTCTCATTTTAGTAATCTACACAGGGTGAATACTTCATTTTTATGACAATATATACTCTTAGCTCAAACTTCTCTGCTAATGATACCTAGGTTCTATACCGTTAACTTATAAACTCTCTCTCTTTCAAACACTTTTTATATTAGTGAACACACTTTCTCACTGTGTTTAGGATATCCATTGTCCAAATTTGTATATAGTTAATACAATCCATTTCCATTCCTGAGAGACACCTACATCTCAAAACAAAAGTATCTACATAGCCACCTACAAACTCAACAACACATCAAAGATAGAATTAGCTAAGGTTCAATCGCAACCACTGTTAATATATATGTACAATTTTAAACCTCTTTTATTATTAGAACTCTCAACAAACAAACATATTGGAACTGGTTATAATATTTAAATATCTAATAACAGACTTTATACTTTAATGGCACTCTATTTGTAATTACCTGAAAATAGAGCTGTATGTTGAAAGTAGCTGAATACACCAATCTTCTTTACTGAAAAATCAAATGACCTCTGCTGAGCCCAAGCCAAATCACACTTCCTCAACCTTCAAATCACCAAGGACAATATCAGAAGTCTGAGATCATGCAACAAATATAAGTATCTAAACCCTCATGCCTTGCAGCCTTGCAATCAATCATATTGTAGCTTGTTTTGAATTTTGTAGAAAGAATGTCAACTATTGGTTGACCCTAATATCACCTCACTCTTGCATTCTTCACAAAACAAATGCATCTGTTCCATAGTACATGAACTACATATAGGATAATCCCCTTTAATGGTCTTTCTAAGCTTTTTTTTTTTAGCTTAATCATTAACATTCAGAACCTCTGGTTTATTTGTGTTGTTTTATGGTTGTTTAAACTAGTTATTACTACTTGTACTATAGTAAAACACACTCTTTTCTCTCCCTGTACCATCGAGCTTGCAAGACTCTTGTGAGATCGAGGAAAGACCTCGTGGCAGGGTCACTCAGTAAATTGGCATGTGACTCTCGTGAGACTCTTGTGGTATCGTATAAGGTCCCCACATCAAGCTTTACCTGCAGAAGCTTGTTAATGACTCTCACAAGACTCCAGCGGGATCATAGCACAATTTGACAATCACCCAATAGAAAAGCTACCCTGTTTATCAAGCAATTTATATTTTTGCCTCCCTCACATTTTGCTCTTCTCTTGTAACTCCACATTTCTCCTGACATTTACCCATTCTGCTGAGCACTCCTCTGGTGGCTGACATCTCCATAATGCACCAAGGTTCACCTCTAGATTTTGAGGGACAGCTTCATCTATGGGCTAGAAAATATGCCAATATTTGTGGTATTGACTAGAATCTTTGATTTTCAAACTTGGACATCACTTAGATTGGCAATAGAGGTATGAAGTGGCATCAATTGTTACCAATGGTTAAGGGCATTTTGGACTGTGATCACCGAGACCTGATGATAGTGCACTGTGGTGGCAATGACCAAGGAACAATCACAGGATTTGTGCATGAAATCCAAATGAAGGAGACCTTTGTACAATTGATGTCTCTTTCCACACTCTGCCTTTGTATATTATAATATCTGTCGAAGACAAAAATGGCAAAAGAGTTTTGCCCTAAGATTGAGAAATCCCAGAAGCATGTCAATAAAACTGTTTCTGCATTTCTCCATGACATGGGCTATATATATATCATAACAATATCCGTTTGATATGCCAGGTGTCTATAGGCGAGATGGAGTGCACTTCACTGCAGAAGGGAACAGGGACTTCCTTAATAACATCAAGGAATGCATCCAGTTTTAAGTGTAACTGAACATTACACATTAAAAACACAAAGGCTCTTGTTAGAGCCACCCTATTCCTACATTATATTATTATTTAATGTTATAACTCCCTTTTTTGGGGGATACTGACATCCGCAAGACTCTCGGGAGAGTGGGAGCAAAGAAACACCTGCCTCTTTCACCGACTTTCACAAGAGTATCGCGATCTTAAACACTTAGGGGCACATGCATCAAGGTAGGCTTTTGCGATTCCTTAATTGCGATTATTAAGGAATCGCAATTAAGGAATCGCAAAAGCCTATGCATGTAGGAATCGCTATAAAAATAGCGATTCCTAAACATTCCTTAATTGCGACTCGCTAATTGCGAGTCGCAATTAAGGAATACCTCCTCATTAATTCCTATGGGCCTAGAGGCCCATAGGAATGAATTGGAATACATTCTCAATTAGCGATTCGCAATTAGAGAATCGCAAATTGAGAATGCAATTTCAAGGGTGCCAGGGTGTCAAAATGACACCCTGTTGCACCCTGAAATTGTGATGTGCACCATGTTGCAAGCACACACATGCCCCAAGGGCATGTGTGTGTGTAACCTAAAACTTAAAAAATGCATTTTAGAGCATTTTTCGAAGGTATTGCAAATTACAGACAAGTTTGATTTGTCTGTAATTTGCGGTCCCAAATAGCGAAATCGCTATTTGAAAGTGCTTCTAGCATTGCATTTAAGGAATCGCAAATTGCGATTCCTTAAATGCAATCGTAATTAGGAATTCGCAATTAATTGCGAATTCTTAAATTGCGCATAGAAACTACTTTCATGCATCTCCAAAGGCCAATTTGCGATCGCAAACG
Organism: Calotriton arnoldi; assembly: GCA_963921515.1. Classification (NCBI taxonomy): domain Eukaryota; kingdom Metazoa; phylum Chordata; class Amphibia; order Caudata; family Salamandridae; genus Calotriton; species Calotriton arnoldi. Next base: position 236,166 of record CAWUFW010017520.1, on the reverse strand, counting down.
GCCGATTTTTGCGATTCGCACCGTTTGCGATCGCAAAAACCTTTGATGCATGTGCCCCTTAGCATATATCTCATAGATAACAGTCCTATATTCTTCAGTGTGGGTAGTAGAGTGTGCAAACACATAAGCCTCTCTGCTGAGACCTCTCTCTTCAGACAGATTTTCTCTCCCCTCCCTACTTTTGTTATGATCACGCGAGAGTCTCACCAAAAATTATTTTGGGGATAGAATTCACACTCTCTTTGATTACAGTACCTAAACTTTATAGTTCCCACTACTAGGGCATGGGGAGAAAGTATCCCCTCCACTCAGAGCTTTCTATAGTATAATAGGAGTGTGTAGTAGGGTCTAAGGAGAGACTGGCCTCTCGGGTGACACCTTTCCTTTGGGTTACCGGTATGCATAGTAGTGTGTGGGAGAGACTGGCCTCTCTGCTGAGACTTCTCTCTCAGATGATGGGCGACCATGGTAGGATGTGCAAAAGGACTTGCCTCTCGGCTGAGATCCTTCCCTTGGGTGATGGGTGTGCATAGTAGAGTGTGGGGAGGGATTCACCTCTCCGCTGAGACCTGTCTGTCAGATGACAAATGGGCATAGTAAGGTGTGTGAAGGGACTGGCCTCTCTGCTGACACCTCTCTCTCAGATGAAGGGTGTGCATAATAGGTTGAGGGAAGAGACTAACTTCTCCTCTGAGACCTCTCTCTGGGCTGATAGGTGTGCATAGTAGGGTGTGTGGAGGGACTGGACTCTCTGCTGAGACCTCTCTGTTAGATGACAAATATGCATAGTAGTATATGGAGAGGTACTAGCCTCTGCTTTGAGAGTTCTCTGTAGGATGACAAGTGTGCATACTAGAGAGTGTGAAGGAACTGGGCTCTTTGCTAAAGCCTTTCTCTGTAATGATGGGTGTGTTTACTAGGGTGAGGAGAGAGACTAGCCTCTCCGCAGAGACCTCTCTCTAGGCTGACAGGTATGTGTAGTAGGGTGTGTACAGGGACTGGCCTCTGACACCTATCTCTGGAATGACAGGTGTGCATAGTAGAGTGTGTGGAGAGGCTGGCTTCTCCTCTGAGACCTCTGTCTTGGATGATGGCTGAGCATAGTACAGTCTATGGAGGGACTAGGCTCTCTGCTCAGACCCCTGACTAATGTTTTTAGTAGACTGTAGGGAGTGACTATCCTCTACACTGATATCTGTGCTCATACCTGTTCCCACAGTGATGGGTATGCTTAGTAGGGTGTGGAGATGTACTGGTCTCTCTGTTGACACCCCTGTCTTGGATGACGGGTACACATAGTGAAGAGAAACAGGCCCGAATGATTAGACCTCTCTCTTGGATGATGAGTGTGCATAGCAGGGTGTGAGAGGGCCTTACCTGTGTGCTCACACTTCTTCCCAGGGTGACAGATGTACAAATAGGGTGTGGGGGTAAATGACCTCTATGCCGAGAAGTCTCTCTTGGATGACACGCATAGAGACTAGAGCATGGGGAGACTGCTCTGTGAGCTCATACTTCTCCCCAGAGTAACACAAGTGTGTACTATACCGTGGATAGAGAATGCTCTCTCTGCTCCTACCTCTCATTTTGGTGATAAATGTGCATAATAGGTTATAGAAATGGAGTATCTTCTGTGCTAAGAAATGTGTCTTGGATAGTTGAATGTGGGGCCACACTCGCCTCTCCTTCAGACCTCTCTCCATGGGGCACAAGCAGGTGTAGTAGGATGTGTATAGGAAGAGACGTCCCTACTGAAACTTCTCTCCAGAATCACAAGCATATGTTGTAACATGTGCAAAAGAACTGTCCTCTCCACTGTCACATCACATCTTCACCAGCTGATAGCAGTGCACAGTAGAGTATGAGGATGTACTGGCCTCTCTGCCTTGTATGAGAGATCTCTATACTGCAGTGTGGACAAGGTCTGATCTCTTTACTGACACCTCACTGTTGCATGATAACTTACCATAGTTTGGTACTGAAATATTGGCTTCTCCATTAACAAGTCTATTTAGCAAAAAAGATGTGCATAGTACCGAATAGATACATATACATGCAAAATCCCTTCTGTAGTCCTTGAAGAAGGAACTGGCTGTTTTGGTCAAAATTGCAATACTATAACAATATTAAAATTTATAATAAGTATTAAGCAGAAAAATCACTAGTAACTTAAAACTTTTTTATAACAATAACATCGTTTAACAACATTACAAAAGTATAACTATATTAACAAACTATATCAACAATTGTAAAACAAACAAAACAACCAACAATTGTAAAAACAAACCAAACAACTAACTTTAGTAATTTATAATATCTTCTTATGACTGATGAGTAGCACCAAAGACTCCATAATTTTTCCTTCTTTTCTCTTTTGGATTTTGGTATGGGTAGGCCTTCTTGGCTTGCTCTCTTTCAGCCACCTCAGCCTGCCAAAGAATGTTCAGTTTTGTAGTTTTTGCGTATCAGGCTAGGTGGCAAAATAGTCTCAGTAAAGTTTCACATGTTTAAACTTTATAAAAAGAAGTTCAGCAGGGAAAGTAGAAAGAAGCAGTGTAGTATGTACATTACAGAAATGTGTAAACATTTAAAATCCATACATTCACAAAGGCTAGCTCAGACAAAGTTAGCTCGTGCAGCCAAACTAGACATTCCTTCAGGTGCTTCCATGTCCTTTCAACTGGCAGAGACTGTGTCACCCCAGGTACTTACTTTTGAAGCAAACAACAACCCTGCTTACCTAAATAAAGCCCCTTTTTGCTGCTTATGTACCAGATCTTTTTCTCATCAGAAACAAGTAGAGCTTCACAGCACAATTTTGTGCAAGACCACAAGTCTCTTCCTAGGCAGTAGGAACATAATCAGTTCTGCAATTTAGTTTTTGCCTGACTTTTCATACAGTTATTGTTTCCTGTTTCTTCCAAAGTGAACAAGTTTTGTTTTCCTCCTTCACATATTGTGTGGCATGGTACTTTTCTCTTTCAGAACGTCTATTTTCCATTTTCCTCCTAAAAAAAAACAAAATAAATTTTTAAAAAACTAAAGTTACATACTGATCAATAATTGATTATTTGAATCTATTTAATTAACATTTAAACAGGGGTAATGAGTTGACATGTTAGGACAAGTTAAATTGCCAGTCATACATTAGTACAGCATGTAAAAGAATTAAACTACAAAAAGCGTGATGCATCATAGTGCTACATGTAAAAGCGATACAGGCATTTGATCATGCGTTACGAACAGAATGCATGTGCTCCTCACTGCAATGGAGTCTGCTGAATGCTCATGGACGACCCACTGCTGTGCCCTTGGCATGCGATGGTGGCAGTAGTGCAAAGGCTTCACAGAATTATCAACAAAGGTGGACATCAAATGAAAGAAACTAGCCCAACTTACACCTTCCCAGCCCTCCTCCACCCCCCAATCCCTCGTATGTGGCAGCAGTTCACAAGCTTCCAACCAACTAATTCTGCAAGTCTGAATTGTGATGAGGGGTGAGCATGGAGGTACCAACCAACGCATCGTATGCCCAATGCGAAATAATAAATCAGGTCTCCACATCTACATCGCCTTCTCCCACTGCAGCGCCCTGGGGGTCTGAATCAGGGCATGTTTCATTCAGAAAATCATGTAATATAGCATCCCAGTTTGCAGCTATAGGGATCTTACTCAGTCCTAAAGTATCCTCTGTATGTAACGCAATGCTCTTGGCTTGGGCCCACACCAGAAGTGATTGTATCCAGGCCTCCAGAGACAAAGGCTCTGGCAATTTCCAGCGTCTCATGAGTAAATGCTTAGCTGCCAGCATACCTAGACCAAGAAATCAGGAGGTGATCCTCTTATCTCTACAAACGAGACCTAAGAAACACGTTTCCCACATGTGCATCAGACGGACATCTGGGTCGTGACACCTTGCTAGTAAGTAGTGAGGAGTGCACAACCCCACAACATGTGAAGAAGGTCGGCATGGGACAGATGGCATCTGGGACAACTGGCTTCAGAGCTATGAAAGTAGCGGTTTATCTTAGCAGGGATGAGGTAAGCCAGTTGGACAATGTAATATTGAATGTGGTGAAAGTGAGCGTTGCGAGGGATTTGGATCGGGCTGTCTAATATGGCAGCCCACTCTTTATCAGTGCAGAGATGGGCCAGATCCTCCTTCCAGTGTCTCTGCAAAGGCAAAAGAGGTGCCGCCATGTGGTAGCACAGCGTAGCCGCAAACCATCATGTGGGGTGCTTGCCTGCCCTCATAACATGTAAGTACTGCACAGTAAGGTATATTGGATGCTCTCTCATCCTGTCGCCCCATTTGTCACCCAATGCCACAAGTAATGAATTGTGCAGAAGAAAGAGGCAAAGGGTAGGCCCTCCACCTCTATCAGTGTGTTATAGGGCATCAGGGCACCATCCCGGTAGATGTCCCCCAGGGTGTGTAAACCAGCCTCCAGCCAAGCGGAGATCTCCACAGCCATAGTGGTGTTACAACCATGAGGTGTGGCAAGTATGGGTAGGGCCAGGGCATGCTGGACCATGGAGTGGGTAATGTACAGGCAGCAACGGTAGCATGATATACAACTCCTAGAAGCAATGACTCAGGCGGTTTCCCTGCAACTGCAGGAATAAAAGAGTCAAAGTAGTGCTAGGAGTTTCCAGGCCAGTGAAGATGTGGCAGTGTCTGGCGGATGTAAACCCGCCACCCATTTGCCCACCCATTGGAGCTGGGAAGTAAGGTAATTGTTTCATGTTTGGTACAGCCAGCCCACCTTGGTCTCTAGGTAAATAAAGCTTCGACAGTGCCACCCTGCAGCGGGAGTTGTTCCAAACGAACTCTCATGGTTCTCTCAAAATAGCGCAAGAAGGGAGGCGCAACATACAAAGGCAAGTTGGTGACATAATTGAGTAGCCTGGGTATGACCACCATTTTAAGAAGAGCTATGCGACCCATTGCAGAGAGCAGGAGCATGAGCCAGAAGGAAATCTGGGACCTGATGGCTGTTGTTCCTCTCACAAGGTTACCATCCAACAAGCCGGCTCTTTGATGGTACACCCTGACTCCTAAGTAACTAAATGTGTCAGGTTGCCACAATATAGGGACACCTCCATGGACAAAGGTAGGGTCAGGATACGCAGAGGTAAATGGAATCAAACATGATTTGGCTCAGATAACCCTCAGACCAGAAAGGGCAGCACAGCCGTATAGCCTCCAGGCCAGATCGCCAGGAACCGAGCGTATGTCTCGAATGTACAGGAGAAGATCGTCAGCATAGAGAGAGATTGCATGGGTTTCATCACCTAGCGGAATTCCCCAGTCCTCGCTCTGGGTCCGGATGGACACGGCGAGCGGTTCTATGGCTAAGGAAAAAAGTAATGGGGATAGCAGGCAACCTTGGCGGGTACCTCTGCATATTTGTATTGGGTCCGAGATGTAGGTGCCTGTCCTGACTCTGGCAGCGGTTGGTTGTAAAGCAGCAGAATCAGGCAGAGAAAGCGACTCCCGATACTGTACCGAGTCATGGTGGCAAACAAGAAGTGCAATTCCAGGGAATCAAAGGCCTTCTCAAGGTCCAGTACCAGGCATCCAGAGTGTGGCCAACAATGCATGGAATATTTTAAGACATGGAAGAAGCATCTTAGATTTAATGAGGTATTGCGGGCTGGGACAAACCTGTTTTGGTCTGGATGGACCAGCAATGGGACAAGGGAGCCAGGTGGTCCGCAAGGAGCTTGGCCAATATTTTATAGTCGGTGTTGAGTAAGGCCAAGTGGTTGGTAGGAGCTCAGGGCAGTGGGATCCTTGTCAAATTTAGGTAGGGATATGAGTAAGGACTCACATGGGGACTTGAGGGGCCAGAACAGGATTATAGGCCTTGTAGTACTCAACCAGTAGGTCATCCGTTCCTGGGGACTTGCCTGTTGCCAGAGCTCTGATTGCCTCTCGAATTTCAGAGAGAGCAATGGGTTCGTCTATTTCCTCCCTCTGTATTGGCTTGATGTGGGGTAGGTGGATTGTGGAGAAAAATGTCTCACAGTGGTCTTGACTGATCTCCGTGGTAGACTGGTATAGCAAGGTGTAGTGTTGTGTCAATTTCATATGTATGTCGTGCTGGGTATGGAGAATGCGTCCAGTGGAGGAGTGCAGTGAGAGAATGGGGTCCCTAGGTTGATCCTGGCGTATCAGCCACGCCAGTAATCTGCCTGCACGATCCGACGCTGCATGGGCGCGAGACAAATGTGTAGTGTAGTTAAGGCATCGCAGCCATTCCAATAGTGAGGCGTGCTCGCGCCGCACCTCTGTTAACCGGCGGCTGTAATCCTGGTCAAGTACTGATCGGGTCTCAAGTCGCAAGAGTGTGAGATCAATATGAGAAACGTTGCAATCTTGTTTCTTGCGAATATTCCATTGCAACCCCAAGCAATGTCCTCTGATAGCCACCTAAATGCTGTCCCATTCAAACAACCTATCAGTGGCTGTGCTGCTGTTAAACTCGAGGTAATCCACTGTGGCAGTGTCGAGAGACACGCAAAAGGGTTGACCCTCTAGCGCTGCAGGTTGGAGGTGCCAAGTGGGGATGGCGGGTATGCTGTCCTGCAGTGAGAGAATGGGGAGATATGATTAATGTAGGTTGGGGAGCAGTGGCAGGTCAAGCAGTATCTCCCAAGCATGTGGGGGAGCATGCTCGGTGGCAAGAGCCAGGGCCGTTCAGGGCCACAGGCCGCACCGTCTCCAGTCCCAGCACCTTGTCAATGTGAGGTGCCCAACCGAGACAGTTCCCAGTGCATGCCCCCAGGCAGCTACCCCCCCCAGGAAGCACAGCAAGTCCAGCAGTACCAGCAACGGCGGGCCTAGGCCTGATCCCGACCTCCAGTTTCACCCACGCCTCCACGAGGCACAGCACAGTTAGATGGATAGATGGGGCGATCCCAGACAGAGACGGTTGGAGAGAGGCAGCATCTGTTGCACCCACTGATAGCAGCACCAAAGCAGGCATGTGCGCATCGGCAGCTCAGCCCAGGCTCGGCGTCCACCAAAGACTTCACCGCCGGTCACAGACAGAACCGCAGCTGCATCATCTTGTTGCCGCCCCCGCTACCTGTCGTGGGTCCCCAGCATATGTCCAATAGGGCCATTGGTTCCCCCCACAGGTCCAGCTGTATCGTCCACACTCAAACCCGATCCCCATTCAGGCCTGGTCCGGCAGGGCCACCGGGTTGCTTCCAGTCACTGTAAGTCAAAAAGAGAGGGGGGGCTAACGGTGTGGCAGAGCTGTAGCCTCTCCCGCCCACCTGGTTTATGGCACTGAGATGATGGTACTGCTGCTACTGCCGGACAGGACCTTTTCGCGGACACACGCCGACACTCCATAGCACTTTACCCCTCTACACTGGAGGCTCACTTATGCCACAGGACCTAGCTCCTCTTTCCTTTGGATGACTTCATTCCAATTGGACTTAGGAATTTTTGGAATACTTACGCCTCATGGATGGAGTTACTTTCATACGTCATTGACATTTCTCAACTACTATATTGCCGAACTCTGCTTACCTGCGACACACACCAGGTCAATTTACCTTTGCCCTGAAGAAGCCCTTGTGAAGGGTGAAATGCGTTGGCTGTTTGTGTACTAAGAACTTTCTGGAAAATAAAGGTCTTACTACTAAACTCACCACGCCTGCGGAACAAGCTTTGTTGTATTTGCACTACATTCTGTTGCTTTAAATGTGTTGCCTCTCATCGCTCTTTTTCCTGGCACTGAGATGCTGTTGGGCATGGCCAGCGTCTCCTGTGTGTTTGTCGCAAGACTCCTGCCACGCGTGCATCGAAGGACATGAGCCTCCTCTTTCTGAAAGTCATGAGGCGCGCCCCACAGCAGCACCGTCTCCTCTCTGCCCCTCGGTACCAGGCAGTGGCCAGCTCCCTTGGTCGAGCACAGAACCAGCCGGGGTTCCTGTGTCAATTCTGTCTCCGCAGCTGCCTCTGATCCACCACCATGAGGTGATGGGCCACGGCCAGGCTCACATTAAATCTCCCTACGCGGGCAGCAAATGGCTCGGCAAAGACAGCAGCATACACAGGGCTTCTGTGGGAGCAAAGTATTGTGGTTATAATCTTTTGATGTGTAATAGCATTAAGTATTAGTGTCGGATAATGGGTTAGCTGGGTGTAGCTTCCCTAGAACGTGTCTGCCATCTTGGCCCTGCTAGCCTCGCGCCCTACTGATCAATACTTGATAACATGATACATCACTATATTCTCTAAACATTTCTGCATTTTTTACTCACAATCACATATTTATATGTAGTGTACCACTAACTTGCTATTCCTTTCGCATGAGAAAATCCACACTCTCAAGCAGTGTATTTTTTCACAATTAAATTGTAACATGCCATCAAACATAGTTCCATAACAGTTTATAAGGTAACACATTTCTCTTGACACACCTTTCCAAACAGTGAGCACAATGTTTTACTCTAGAAATAGCAACATCTCCACTCAAACATTTCATAGAGGTAAGGTATGTGTACACTAAGGTTCATAAAACATTAGGCCTTGTATTAACAGATTCCAGATTCTTTGTTTTTTATTTTGAGAAACACTGCATTGTTTACTTTCTACATACAGATTGAACACTTTATTTTTTAACACAACATGAAATACTTGCTGATATCTCCATACATTCTAATGTCTACTTCTCAAAAGTTATGTTGAGAGATCTACACCTCGTCTAACAGCTTTTCACTCAGTAAACCTTGTGTGGAATGAATTTACCAACAGTAGTGCACTTACTAACACTTCTCAACAAAGTTCCTAAAGTATATTATTAAATACCTGAACTTGAAGCTCTTTGTTATATGCAGCTGAAGACACCAGTTGCTGCTCCTCTGCTAAGGCAGAGGAGCGTCGCCCCACTGTTTTCAGCAGTGGAAATAAAGGAAAAATAAAATGATAATAACTCATTGTTACTATCATTTTATTTGTTCCTGCTGCGGCATCTTTGTGGGGCTGCTCTGCTCTCAGAGTAGGGGGAGGAGCAGTGGGCACTCTGTAAGTGTGCAATTACTGTTTGGCTGACCCTCTCAGGCTGACCAAACAGTCATGCGCACTTTGCATGTTCTCCACCCAGGCGCATTGCAGCCTGTATGGAGAACATGCCCAGGCTCCCATTCCCTGGGTGAGCGCTGAACAACGGTGCTCAGACCAATCACAACGCTGCATTGAAGCGTTGTGATTGGCTTAGGGGAGCCTGGAAGCCTGGGTGCTTCCTGTTCCGGAGTGGAGGGGCGACGATGATGGAACAATGAGGAGAGATGTGGGGAGAAGGGAAATTTTTTTTTCCTTTACCCACTCCCCCCGCCACCCTCGATCGTGCCAACCGCCACTGGGTGGAATCCTTCCTTCGGAGCTTCTGTAGGGCCCTCTCGTCTCTTCTCTTTCAAGCCCTCTCCTCTCTTCCCTCTGGCTCCCTCTCCTCACTTCTCCCTCGAGCCCTCTCCTCTCTATTCCTTTGCTTCTCCGTCCCTCTCCTCGCTTCTCCCTGGAGGCGGAGAGATAGTAGGTAGGCAATATAGCACCAAGAGGCTAAGTGCTATAAAAAGGCCTGCAGTATTTCATTGCATTCTGCCTGCCTTCCATGCACGTTTCTCGAATTTGACTCTCTGAGTGAGCAGGTAATTCCAACCCCTTCTCGCACCAGTGTCAGGGAAAGGTATTTATTAGGCCCTGATATACAGCCCTCGGCTGCTATCTGAAATGTCAGCAGAGGGCAAGAGAATTTGGGGCGAGTGAGAGCGAAAGGGCTGAGCGGGAGGTGGTGACAGATGTGGATGGATGTCAGGGGAAGTCATGATTCGGTAAATGCACATCTGGAATAGCTTTTGAGAGGCAAATTATTAACTTGGCAGTATAGGAATACCGTCAACCTGTAATACAATAAAATACTTTACAGGGTAAACGTATTCCCAGACCCCTGAGCACCAGCTGGCAGGAGCGGAATCCTTGAAGCCAGACCTCCTAGCTCCGGACTCACCGTGGTGCTGTGTGGGAGCAGAATATATACACCTGGATCTAACTCACCAGTGCCTGTGCACAGCAATTGTAATCTCTGCTCCGCTCTGTGCAGTGTGCCTACGGGGTCAATATCTGAGATCTGTAGTGACGACACCGCCTCAAGGCTTCCTCTCGTGGAAGTCAGACGTCGGACGGCCTAATTTACAGCTCACCCTGCCAGCCAAATTGGAGCATGTTGGACTGATGCCTAACAACACGGGAGTTAAGGGCACCAGTGCCTGTACAAGCTAACCTGGCTGAGTTCTACTTTATTTTTCAAGGACTCTGGCTTCTCTTCTCTTCACTGTACAGGAGGCGATGACATTTTGCATCAACGCAAAAGGTATCAGTGTAAAAGTAGGATTTACTCTCCCCTCAAACACCTGATTTTTCACAACCCTTTTCTCACTTCAATATTCAAGTCACCCTCCTGAATTGTGGCCCAGTGCATTGTAAAGCCACTTTTGTGAACTACAAAACTTGGTTTCACGCTCATGAAAAGATTTACTGGTGTGTACTGCTTCGAGTTTTACGTTGGTTACAGGGGTAACAAGTGTGTGTTTCAGGGTGGAAGATGACAGTCGTCCACACTCCCACAGGGCACTCATTTCAAACTTTTACACCTCACCGCTTTTAAATGTCATCAGCCGCCACTGAAAGACACCAGTGTCTTTCAGTTCCAAATTAAGTCACATTTTTTAGCACAACTGAAACAAACTTCTTTCTCCTCCAAAGCACCAAGGACAATCTGTGCTATCTCTGCCTCTGCAGCCAATCACATCACAGCATTTCTTCAACCATGTAATAAGAATGTTAACTATTGGTTCCCCTTGACTCCTTCTTTCTACTTCTCCCCATACGATCTCACAAGACTCTCATGGGATCGCAAAACACCACGTGATAGACCTAGTAATTTGGCATGCGGGTCTTGCGAGACACTCGAGGGATTGAACGAGCCTCATGCAGCAAGCGTCACTCCCTAAAGCTTGCATTCTACTCTTGCGAGACTCTCATGAGATCTCAACAGTATTGTAGGGAAATAGTAGTACATTGATGGGACAAGAGTCTCCAATGACACCCCTCTCTTGCTTAATGAGTGAGCATACTAGGGAGCGAGGAATTGCCCTCTTCTTTCAAACCTCTCTCTCAGATGACAGGAATGCATAGTAGGGTGTGTGGATGGACTGGACTCTCCTTTGAGACCTCTACTCAAATCACGGGTGTGCGAAATAGGGTGTGTGGATGGACTGGCCTCTCCTTTGAGATTTCTCTCTCAGATGATGGGTGTGCTTAGGAGGGTGTAGGGGGAGCGACTGGCTTCTCTTTTGAGACCTCTCTCTCAGATTCCAGGTGTTCGTAGTAGGGTGTGTGGATGGACTGGCCTCCTCTTTGAAGGGACTGGCCTCTTCTTTCAATCCTCTCTCTCAGATGACGGGTGTGTGTAGTAGAGTGTGTGGAGGTCTCTCGCCTCTACTTTCAGACCCCTCTCTCAGATGACAAGTGTGTGTAGTAGTGTATGGACTAGCCTTTCCGTTAAGACCTCTCTTTTGGATGAAAAGTATGCGTAGTAGGGTGCAGGGAGGGACAGGCCTCTCCTTTCAGACCCCTCTCTCAGATGATGATATGATGGGTGCGCATAGTAGGGTGTGTGGAGGGACTGGCCTTTTTGCTGAATCACCTCTCTTGAATAACAGGTGTGCATAGTAGGGTTTGGGGAGCAACTGGCCTTTCCTTTCAGACCTCTCTCTCAAATGACGTGTGTGCATAGTAGTAAGTGGGGAAGGACTGGCCTCTACTTTCAGACCCCTCTCTCTGATGATGGTTGTGCATAGTTGGTGCGGGATGGACTGGTCTCTCCTTTCAGACCCCTCTCACAGATGACGGGTGTGCGTAGCCAGGTGCGGGAGGGACTGGCCTCTCCTTTCAGACCCCTGCCTCAGATGACGAGTGAACATAGTAGAGTGTAGTGAGGGTCAGGCATCCCATTTGAGAGCTCTCTTTCAGATGATGGATGTGCATAGTAGTGTGTGGATGGACTGGCCACTCCTTTCACACCTGTCTCTCAAATGACGGGTGTGCACAGTAGGGTGTGTGGATGGACTTGCCTCTCCTTTCAGCCATCTCTTTCAGATGACGGCCGTTTATAGTGTGGTGTGTGCATGGACTGACCTCTCCTTTGTGACCTCTCTTTCAGATGACTGGTGTGCATAATAGGGTTTATGGGGAGCAAATGGCCTCTCCTTTGAGACCTTTCTCTCAGATGATGGGTGTGCATAGTAGTGAATGGGTTAGAATATAGCATGTTACATCGCATGCTATTACATCGCGTTCCTTTACAACGCGGTCGTTACAACGACCGCGTTGTTAGAACGCAATACCTTTACAACGCAAGTCATTAGATCGACTTGCTGTAGGAGGCGCGCTGGACTTAGGAATAGTATAATTTACTATTCCAACTCCAGCCTGCGCAACAGAAGGGAAGGTGTTGGAATAGTAAATTATACTATTCCTTAGGTTAGGGCGCCCCCTACAGCAAGGCGAACTACTGACTTGCATTGTAAAGGCATCGTGTTCTAACAACGCGGTCGTTGTAACGACCGCGTTGTAAAGTAATGTGATGTAATGGCAGCGTTGTAAACGCTGTTTCCCATGGGGAAGGACTTGCCTCTTCTTTGTGACCTCTCTCAAATGATGGATGTGTGTAGTAAGGTGTGTGGATGGACTGGCTTTTCTTTTGAGACCACTATCTCAGATGATGGGTGTGCGTATTAGGGTGTGGGGAGGGACTGGCCTCTCTACTGAGACCACCGTCTGTAATGATGGGTGTGCACAGTAGTTAGTGGGGAGGGACTAGCTTCTCCTTTGAGACCTCTATCTCAGATGACAGGTGTGCGTAGTAGGGCGTATGGGGAGTGACTTGTCTCTCATGTGAGATCTCTCTCTCAGATGATGGGTGTGTGTAGTATGGTGTGTGGATGGACTGGCCTCTCCTTTGAGCTCTCTCTTTCAAATGACGGGTGTACCTAGTAGGGTGTGGGGAGGGAATTGTTGCACGGTTCCCACTGAAAAATGTAGGACTGCGTAATAGGACAATAGGACGTCAGAATGTATGGACTGAGTTCATCTACACCGTCAGAAACGTTTGGCCCAATTCCTAGGTAGCTCACGGTGCCTCACTCGAACCCCTAAACTGACCAGGGTAGCAGATCATTTGGCAACCTTGAACATGACCCTCTGATCCCCAAGGGAATCGTGGAAGCCAATCTTGCCCCTTTCATTGTTTTTCTCATGCATGCCCTTGTAAAACACAATAAAGATACGAGGTACATTTTAATGCATTTGTTGAAACAATTGTATTCTTGCATAGAAAGAATGAGCTGTGATTATTAGCCAGATAAAACAAAGCGGAGTAACTAGTATTATGAACATGGTTTAAAGAAAGAGCAGTCCAACCATGGCAGTCTGAGTTCTAAATATCTATGAATCCCAACCTTGCACTACCACTACTCTGAGAGCATAGTAGGTGTACCCTCTGCCCAATCTCTGAGGATAGCCTGAGACCCGATACTTGAATGAGTTGGTCTGAAATTGTATTGACACTGCCCCTCTGCAGGATCAGCGTGGAAGACCAGCATCAGCAGAGCTACATGTCGAACATGACGGTTGTTAATAGAACAATCAAAAAGCAACAAGTTCTCTACCTGTACGGATCATATAAAGCAAAAAATCACTTATTCGTAATAAACTAACAACACAGGCCTATAAATGTGACCACACCACACGTGAATAATAAAATTATATCAAAAGTATTTTTTATTGTCAATTCAACAAAAAAATTGTTTTTGAATTCATATAAAGGAATGAACAAAGAGCACATCCCACACACACCACTGACTCAAAAAATCCACTGAAATAGCGACGTGGACCCTATGATCAAATTCCTTTCCCCCCCTAGGATTATTCATTAGTTTATGGATATGAACTTTGTGCATTATCTGACCTCCTATTAGATACTGATGGCTTTATTTCTCATCATTTAGGAGGTTGCACTGATGTTTTGTATAAAGTGGACTATACTTTCTGTGTAACCAATTGTTTGGGGGACCTGTTCACGTGAATTTATTTATTTTTGAATATTGTAATACTGGATGTTTGACTCTTTTGGAAGTGTGAGTATGTGTGGTTATGAACCTGGATGTCTGATTTTTGAGTGAGTGGGTGTGTGTGGGATGTGCTCTTTGTTCATTCCTTTTATATGAATTCAAAAACAATTTCTTTTGTTGAATTGACAATAAAAAATACGTTTGATATAATTTTCTTATTCACGTGTGGTGTGGTCACATTTATAGGCCTGTGTTGTTAGTTTATTACGAATCAGTGACTTTTTGCTTTATATGATCCGTACAGGTAGAGAACTTGTTGCTTTTTGATTGTTGTATTGATTTCCCCTGAGGTTCTCTACCTTTATTTAGCTCAGGGGCCCCCTCTGTTTGAGCAAACATGACAGTTGTCCCAGGACCATTGTGGCTGGAGTGCCCCCTCTAACTCACCAAGGGACAGTGCACTATTTATATAATAAAACCACTGTGTTAGAGGTACAGCTCTGATGCAATGATGTGTTTAGATGTTAGAAGCTGCCTCCGAGCAGGTAACGTATGTACTAGGATTTCTCGTTCTATGTTCCTAGCCTTGAACGAAGAGTACAGATTCTGTAGCAAGAAAGGCTTTCTAAAAACAAGGAGCATGTGCAGCATTACTTAGAATCATATTGCAGAAATAAAATATGTAAAAGGCAACATGGCTCCTCTCTCACAGATGACCGGTGTGCATAGTAATGTGTGGGGAAGGACTAGCCTCTCCTCTATGACCTCTCTTTTGGATAACGTGTCTGCGTAGTAGGGTGAGGGGAGGGACTGGCCTCTCCTTTCAGACCCCTCCCTCAAATGATGGGTATGGGGAGGGACTGGCCTCTCTGCTGAGACCCCTCTCTTGGATGATGAGTGGCATAGTAGGGTGTCGACAGAGCCTTAACTCTACTCACAATTTTTTCCAAGGCAATGAGCATAAATAATAGACTCTGATAAACACCATCTCTCCTAAGACTCCTTCCTACAGTAGCAAATGTGAATACCAGAGTGTATTCAAAGATCACCTACTCCTTCCTAATTTTCACGATGCCTCAAGAGTCTTTCAATATCGTAACATTGTTTTTAAAAAGAATGAACCTTCTACTCATGCCAGTACTTATGTCTTACACACTTCCTCTCAATAACAAGGGCCACAATATGCATTTCTACTAGTATAATGTATTGAGAACTCACCTTCTCCTTTTTACTATTTATGATCCAGCACGAGGTTCCGCAAGATCGTACTTTTTTAAATAAAACAATACACATTTATTCTCTTCACAGCTGTTATGCCTGAGAGATCTCCTCTCCAAATCTAGGTGGACAAGATGCCTTTCGGCTGCCCCGTATGCGGCTTTTTTACTGTATTTCCACAACACCTACAAGTTTTCACTGTAAACAGTAATGGTGGGCATTCATTTCTAAAACTCTATCAGCCAGCCAATCAGAGCACTCGCTCTTGTGAGACTCACGGATGCCTTCACACCCCCTTGAGAGTGTGAAAGCTCATGGGAAAAACATGACTCTCCGACAGTCAGAGGGCTCAATTTGTTAAATTGAGCTCTCGCAGGAGGCTCACGAGAGTCTCATGAGCCCAAGTGTCCAAATATCTATTTTTTTTACCCTTAATATCTAAAAAATTACTAAAAGGATTTACACCACATCACAAAAAGCACAATCAGTGAACCAAGATCTAGCTTCCTGCCGAATTTGGTGTAATTGCGTTCAGCAGCTTTTGCTGTAGCCTTGTCTAAAGAAGTCTATTCAAAATGCATTGTGATTTTGCATTTTGGGACCCCCCTTTTTTATCCTGCCCTCCCCCCCACTTGACAGATCACCCCGAAATTTTCTAGGAAAGAGCAGAGGTGGATGAACTTTTTTGGGGAACGTCTGGTGAAGATTTGTCAAACGGGACCAAAGTTATTAGCAAATCAGAAAAACGCTTAGCTTATGGAAAAGCAGATCTAACTATGACTACCTAGTGGTGACCGCCACTAGGTGATAGATGTGTGTATATATGTATATATATATATATACATTACCTACTGGCTGTTGCCAATAGGTAGTTATAGATAGGACCATGTTTCCATAGGAAAAGTTTTTTTGTTTTGCCAATAACTTTGGCGCCGCTTGACGAATCTTCAGGACATTTTCTAAACTTTTCCCCTTTTTGGTTCAACTGCTGTGTTAAAAGTTTCGGGGTGATCCGGGGGCCGAGAAAAAAGGGGGGATCCCAAAATGCGTTTTCCACATGCATTTTCCCACAGGGATTTTGAACATGACTACAGCCCGAACCGCTGAACGGAATTACACCAAATTTGGCAGAAAGCTAGATGTTGGTCCAGGAAGTGTTCACAGCCATCTTAGGACTGCCAACAGATATGTCAGCAGGTCCCACAGAGATCCTGCCGGGGGTTAAAAGCATTTTTTAAATTACATTTTGCTGCAAATTCACCGGTAGACCCACGTATCCGTGGCAAAATTGAAAAAAAAAGACGCGTGGCTCCCATGCATCTTTTTCATGAAGCCCCAGATGGGCTAAATCCTGGGGGCAGTGTTTTTTAATTATGCAGGGTGTGCCCACGCGGCACCCCTGCACCCCGGGGACTGCCACCTCCCTGGGGCTGTTTGTAAAATGAGTGTGTGGGAGGCCCGTACGGCCTCCCTCACAGCCCCGGGGTCCACCACCTCCCCGGGGCAATCAATTATAGAAATGCGGGGCACTTGCACAGCCCTCCCGCAGCCCCAGGGACCCCCACCTCCCGAGGTTTTTGTAAAATTAGTGCAGGGGGCCCGTGCGGTCCCCCACAGCCCTGGGGACTGCCACCTTCCCGGGGCTCAAATAATATAATGGAGTGGGTCTGTTGCGGATCCCTGGCCTCGGGGACCACCACCTCCCTGGGGCTAAAGTTAAGATTGGAGGTGGGCCACGCCACGTCCTGGAGCCACACATGGCCCTGGGGACCGCTACCCCCCACCGAGGGCCGGCTCCTGTTATGTCCTGGGGTGCCCACCCCCGGGACATAGCTGTTTACTATAGCTTGGCGGGAGATTTTATCGCTCTTGACAAGCCATAGCAAACTGTGCTAGATTTCAGCAAGCGAAAATGCTCTCACTTGCTGAATGCGAACACAATTGCTTTTACAGAGAGAGAGCTGCATGTTATATATATATATATTCACTGAAAAAACCATAGGTTTCAGGGACGTTATAGTTAGTTGGACATTTCACTCGTATACAACCAGAGAAATTCGGCTGTTATAGTGAGTAGAGCTAACTATAACTCGCGCCCCCGCAATGCACTGCTGATGACGTCACATATTACATCACTCATGACATGCTCAGTGACATCACTGATGACATCACTGATGACATCTCAAATGACATCACTGATGACATCACTGATGACATCATCCACGTGATCATCTGATGCACCTCCTCACACACTAATAAAACCTTTCATACACCCACTCTAAAATACAGACTACCAATATCGAAACCATAGACACACCAATAGCAGTTAGTACATATCCGCTCAGTGATTCATACGTCTACACACACATCCACCCACTAACCCATACAGTCACTCATACACGCAGTCATTCATCAATACAGCCACTGATATATCCACTCATACACCCATATAAACACTCACACACTGCCACTCACCCAAAGAGTTACTCAAAAACCTAGTCAGTCACCCAAAGAATTAATTACACTGCCATTTACTCACCTATACAGTTATACACACACCATGTCACTTATTCATACAGATACGTGGCGGCCAAGCTGGCATTGATGAGATCACGCCGCTCTTCCGCCTCTCAGGCTCTCTCAGAGTTGCACTGGCTTCCAATCTCGCAGAGGATACTTTTTAAGGCTTTGTGCATTGTGTTCAAAGCCTTGCATGGCTGCGGTCCTAAATCACTGCAGGACAAATTTGCATGGTATGTCCCCTCCCGAATGCTCCGTACCTCCTCGGCCAACCTGGTGAAGGTGCCTAGAGTCAGGAAAACTAAATCAGGATGCAGGGCTTTCAGTACGGCAGCTTCCCGCCTCTGGAACAGACTTCCGCCTGATATTAGGCAAATAGATGATCTCCTGCATTTTAGAAAAAGGGTAAAAACCTGGCTCTACCCTCAAGCTGGCCTATCTCCATCCTGCTAATTTTTCTCTTAGTAAAGTGCTTTCCACTGGTATTTACATTTAGCCAGGCATTCGTATCACAGCGCCAGGGTACCCGTAGGGTGTTAGTTGCGCTTTATAAATGCTGAAAAATAAATAAAATAAAATACGTACTGTCTTCAACAATTACTGACATAAGCACACACTTATCCATGCAGCCACTGTCACAATCACTCACTGTCACATATACTTACTTATATACTCCAACACTCACAAATACCGCCTTTCACATATGTAGTTACTTACACATATACCACTAACATATCCATTCACTCACCAACACAGCTATACGTACACTCACTCACCCATGTACTCCCTAACACACGCACTCATAAACTCATACACCCAGTGAATTAACCACTCACACATCTATGCACAGAGTCACACTCCCCCACCCACCCACACAGACACTCAGGCACCCATACAGATACTCAGACAATCAATGAATAACCCATATAGACACTCATTTAGCTACTCACCAACCCATTCAGCCGCTTACACACCAACTGCCAGACTGATACAGACATTTACACAGTTTACTCACTAACCCATGCATTCAGTAAGACAAGTTTAATCACTCACTTATACAGTCAGTCACGCACCTACTAAATCATCTTTTCCAACATCCAGACACCCACTCATACAATACACCTTGGCATTTATATATATAAAACATATTTAAACTTTACAGAAACACACAGTCACTGGATGATGTCATCAGTGATGTCATCAGTGATGTCAATTGAGATGTCATCAGTGATGTCATCAGTGATGCCACTGAGCATGTCATGAGTGATGTAATATGTGACGTCATCAGCAGTGCATTGCGGGGGCGCGAGTTATAGTTAGCTCAACTAACTATAACGGCCGAATTTCTCTGGTTTTGTACGAGTGAAATGTCCAACTAACTATAACGTCCCTGAAACCTATGGTTTTTCAGTGAATTTCTAAGGTTTTTAAATGCTAATTTCTAACTATAACGTCCCTAAAACCTATGGTTTTTTCAGTGAATATATATATATCGTCTTTGTTCGGAAGTGAAACCTTTTTACGAGGTGCAGTGATATATATATATATATATATAACTCACGCCCCCGCAAAAGTCTGACATTTCACTCGTACAAAACCAGAGAAATTCAGCCGTTATAGTTAGCTGAGCTAACTATAACTCACGCCCCCGCAATGCACTGCTGATGACGTCACATATTACATCACTCATGACATGGTCAGTGATATCACTGATGACATCACTGATGACATCTCAAATGACATCACTGATGGCATCATCCACTTATCCTCTGATGCACCTACTCACACCCTAATATAACCTTTCATACACCCACTCTAAAATACAGACTACCATTCTCAAAACCATAGACACACCAATACCAGTTAGTACATG
Source organism: Calotriton arnoldi (assembly GCA_963921515.1). Taxonomy (NCBI): domain Eukaryota; kingdom Metazoa; phylum Chordata; class Amphibia; order Caudata; family Salamandridae; genus Calotriton; species Calotriton arnoldi. The sequence goes on along the minus strand of CAWUFW010017520.1, from coordinate 216,404 downwards.
CCCACTCACTGATTCATAGGTCTACAAACATCTACTCACTCACCCATACAGTCACTCATACATGCAGTCACTCATCAATACAGCCACTATTATATGCACTCATACACCCATACGGACACTCACACATTGCCACTCACCCATAGAGTTACTCACACACCTAGTCAGTCACCCAAAGAGTCAATCACAATGCCATTAACTCACCTATACAGTTATACACACACCACCTCACTTATTCACAGATACTAACACATACTTACTCTCTTATACAATCACTGACACAAGCACACACTCATCCATACATCCACTCTCACAATCACTCACTTTCACATACAGTCACCTATATACTCCAACACTCACATATACTCACATATACTGCCATTCACATATGCAGCTACTCACACATATACCACTGAGACATCCATTCACTCACCAAAACAGCCATATGCACACTCACTCACCCATACAGCCCCTCCCAAGTGCACTCATGAACCCATAAACACCCAGTGAATCACCCACTCACACATCCATGCAGGTAGTCACACAACACACAGACACTCAGGCACCCATACAGGTACTCAGACAACCAATCAATAACCCATATAGACACTCATGTACCTATTCACCAACCCATGCAGCCACTTACACACCAACTGACAGACTGATACAGACATTCACACAGATTAGTCACTCACCCATACATTCACCCAGACACACATAATCACTCACTTATACAGTCAGTCACACACTGACTGAATCATCATATATATATCACATTCTTAAACTTTTTAGAAACACTCACAGTCACTGGATGATGTCATCAGTGATATCATCAGTGATGTCATTTGAGATGTCATCAGTGATGTCATCAGTGATGTCACTGAGCATGTCATGAGTGATGTAATATGTGACGTCATCAGCAGTGCATTGCGGGGGCGTGGGCTCAGCTAACTATAACGGCTGAATTTCTCTGGTTTTGTACGAGTGAAATGTCAGACTAACTATAACGTCCCTGAAACCTGTGTTTTTTTCCGTGAATATCTAAGGTTTTTTAAATGCTAATTTCTAACTATAACATCCCTGAAACCTGTGGTTATTTCAGTGAATTTTATATATATGTATTCAATCTCCTCTCACTCTTACAAGGAAGGAATAAGCACTCAGGTTGTAGTTTGGAAGTATTTAATCTGCAAAGGACGTGATCCAAGCGTTTTGGCTTGTCCGAACCTTGATAACGATACAAGACGTCATTGTAGCTTCCTTATTTAAATGTACAAATGCCTCCTGTTGCCAACATTAACAAAGGACTACATATCACTTTAATCCAAAAAGCTGGCGGCCATATTGGCCTGGTCACGATGTGAAAATTCAGGAATTGATACAATAAAGAAAAGAAAACAAGTGTTAATATGCACACAATGTCATTTCAGCATATCTTGCCCTGTGACCGCCGTACCTGTATGTTCGTCAACGTGACTTGTTCACAATAAATATACTTAGGATTGCAAACATCAACATAAACAATGGACTACACATTACTTTAAAGTGAAAGGCTATCGGCCATATTGATCTGGGCACGTTGCGTATTATAATGGTTCTTACACGAAAGAAAAGAAAAAAAGGGGTGTTAATATACACACACTATCCCTCAATAAAGTTCTAGTGATTATAGTTTGGGACATGTTGGATGACTTGAAACCAGATATCTGTCTCTTCACAGAGACCTGGCTACATAATCAGTCCACACCTGCTTTGGCAATCGCTTTCCCTGCAGAATATACAGTAGCAAGATTAGACAGAATTGGCAAGAGAGGAGGAGGCCTGGCGATAGCCACGCGTCGACCTCAGCTTATTAAGATCTTGGATACTGTTTCTACTCCCAGTATGGAGCTAATGGTATTCAGGCTGGAGCCTGCTCATGGCATAAGGTGGATGGGAGCAGTAGTCTACCATCCTCCTGGGGGAAAGTAAGAAATCTTTTTGCACCGCACTATTGGAAGGTCTTGCCCCCTACACCTTGCAAGCAGATAATTTCCTACTCGTAGGGGATTTTAATCATCACTTAGATACCATCTCCAACTCAGACTCTGCATGCTTAACAGCAGCAATGGAGTCCCTAGGACTCTTTCCTAGAGTACTCAGCCCTACGCACATAGCAGGACATACGCTGGATACCATTTTTACGAATATCCAGCGTTTAAGAGTAGAACCGCCTTTGGCACTAAGCTGGACTGACCATCTGGCCTTAGTATTCTCTCTGGATGTTCTGAAACCAGCAGGCCAGCCCCAATGCAGTAGGAGTTCCCGTAGATCTTGGAGGAAAGTGACATTGACAGCATTTAGCTCGGGATACACTACCCCGTCATTCAACAACTGTCCGGATAATGACACAGCTCTGGAAATATTGGAGGCCTCTGTAACTGAGGCCCTCGATATTATCGCCCCGCTCGGGGTAGTGAAAATTTGGGAAAGGGCAGCCCCCGCCCCATGGTACTCAGAGAACCTTAAGAAAGAAAAGGCCATGTGCAGAATTAGGGAGAGAAAATGGAGGAATACTAAGTCGGAGGGGGACAAACTGGCCTATAGAACAGCACATAGAGCATATCTAAATAGCTGCAACATAGCCAGAAGATTGCACTTAGGCACGCAAATCTCTGAAGCAAAGAACTCCTCTAAAGAGCTCTTTAAGATCCTCAAGGAGTTCACCAATCCCAGAGCTAACAATGTTTCTCACCCGCCGACGCAGGGGCTATGTGACGATTTAGCTAATCATTTTAAACAAAAAGTGGACAAAATCTATAGCTCCTTTGGTTTGGAAGAGGCTCCCAGTGTGGCAGCACAGCCCCTGGAAGACCCTCTCTCTTACAGCCTAGAGTCCTTCTCAGTCATCACCTCTGAGCAAGTTCTGCCCTTGTTAGCACATACGAAATCGGGCTCCCCGTTAGATCTGGCCCCTCCTTTCATTATCTCAGATCTTGCGCCGGCCCTCTCCCATTCGATCATGGAAGTCTGTAACATATCAATTGCTACGGCCACGTTTCCTTCTAAGTGGAAGAAGGCGCAAATTAAGCCATTGCTGAAGAAAGCATTAGCCGATCCTTCAGATTTACAAAATTACAGACCCATCTCTCTCCTCCCATGCTGCTCTAAAATTATGGAGACTTTGATTAATAAACAGCTCTCGTCCTAACAAAACAACCTACTTGATCCGTCTCAGTCAGGTTTCCGTGCGGGTTACAGCACCCAGTTTGCACTGACTGAAGTGACAGACACGATAAGGCTGGCACTGGACAAAGGGACTCCTGTGATGTTAGTTCTTCTTGATCTGTCGGCAGCTTTTGACACCATCTCTCATAGAATCCTCTTGGACAAACTACGAGAGATTGGTGTCAGAGGAATGGCCTTAAACTAGCTACAAAGCTTTCTGACCGACAGATCGCAATGTGTACAACTGGACACATTTGTGTCACAGACCACGGTAGTGGACAAGGGGGTCCCTCAGGGATCCATTTTAAGCCCCACCTTGTTCAATACCTATGTGTCTTCGCTGGCCACTATTATTAGATCATGTGGGTTTGATACGATCTCGTATGCGGACGACACACAAGTGATAGTCCCCATAGAGTCGGATCCCGCCTTGACCAGAGTAAAGTTTAAGAACTGTATGCTACAAATAGCCGCATGGATGAGTAAGAACTTCCTACAGCTTAACTGTTCGGGAAAGCAGAGGAGCTATGGACCCCTGATTGGTGGCCCGTAGAACTAGGGGAAGCCCCTACACCAAAGAAGTGGGCGAAGAATCTGGGCATTGTAATTGATGACAAACTTTCGATGGAGGAGCATGTAAAAACTATCTCAGGCACCTGCTTTGGCATGATGCGAATGCTGAGAAAAATCTTCCCTTGGATTCCTCTCTCGGCCAGAAAGGCCCTTATACAGGCGTTGCTAGTCAGTAGACTAGACTATGGAAATTCGCTACTGGTAGGGATTAGGGAAGATTTATTGTCTAGGTTGCAAGTTGTCCAAAATACAGCAGACCGGCTTGCCCTGAACAAACCTGCACGAACTCCGTCATCAGTAGGCCTGGGCATTAAATTCCGTTCCGCTCGCGGAATTTGCGGAATTTTGGCAATTCCGCGTTCCGCGGAAAAGCGTAATTGCCGAAAATTCTGTGATCCGCGGCGTAGCGGAATTTTTTCCTTGTTCGCGCTTTCAAAATGCGTGTTCGCGCGCGCGGTGGCGACTTACCGGGATCCCTGCGTTCGCCAACGAGTTTTCCTATCCGTTCGCACGATCCCGCGAGAGTGTGCGATCGTGAACACGTCATTCGGACGCGCCATCGGACATCTGCGTTCGCGAACAGGAAACACGCATCGCGAGCGGGCGGGACAAGTGAAACAAGATGGCCGCGCCAATTGGCGACCGCATGGGCAAGTTCGCGAGATATTTCCCCTCGAGCACGCAAACAGCGTCCCCGAACAGGAAAAATGCATCACGAACGGGCGGAACAAGCAATTCCGCGTCTTCACGGAATTCTGCGTGCTCGCGGAGATTTTTTACCGTTTCGCGGAATTTTGCGTAACGCGACTACGCAAATTCCGCCCACCCCTAGTCATCACCCCTTCTGCGACAATTGCACTGGCTCCCCATCAGGAAAAGAGCAGTCTTTAAGCTCTTGTGTTTAGTGTTTAAAACACTTCAGGGGATGGGCCCTGTCTATCTAAGGAAGAAACTAAAACCTTACATTCCCGTGCGCCAACTGAGATCGAGCAGCCGACAGCTGCTCTGCACCCGGAGAATAAGGAGATCCAAAATGGGCAGTCGTGCATTCCCTCACCTAGCCCCAGCCCACTGGAATTTACTGCCAGACGATATCCGAGCCTGCACCAATCTGGTGCAGTTTAAGAAACGGCTGAAAACCTGGCTCTTCTAAACAGCACTTCTCAATATGTTGTCTGCTACCCAGGCGCCGAGAGATCCCCTCGGGGATGATTCGCAGCGCTGTACAAATATTAATATTAATAATAATAATTCCATTCACAGCTCATTTGAGATGTCAAGAGTGATGTCACTGACCATGTCATGAATGATGTAATGTCTGAGGTCATAAGCAGTGCATTGCGGGGCGTAAGTTATAGTTAGCTCAGGTAACTATAACTGCTGAATTTCACTGATTTTGTACGAGTGAAATCTGAGTCTAACTATAACATCCCTGTAATCTTTGTTTTTTTCAGTGAATTTCTAGTTTTTTTTAACGTTAAGTAAGATGCCTATCACAATGGATGGTGGGGGGTTGGAAGCAGGGCCGGGCCTGGCATTGTGCTGCCCCACCCAAGCTTGCTGCTCCTGCCTCCCCTCCTCCTTGCCATCCATTGTCCAAGTCCATGCCCCTGCTCCCTCATTACAGCCCTGTGTGGCCGTTGTTCTGCCACTGGCCTTCCTGCCTTCTCTGAACAGTTAGCTTGCTGCCCCATCCACCTCCTCCCTATCCTCTGTTGTCTGAATCCATGCACTAGCCTCCTCCCATGCATGGTCTGATGTGCAGCCACTGCCCTCCATTTAGCATGAGGTCCCAGTCCACTCCTCCTGCCCTCCATTGCCCAATTCTATGCCCCATCATTGACCTCCTGCTTAGCCTCTGTGCTTAGCTTGCTGCCCCTACTCTCCTTCCCCCTGCCCTCCGTTGTCTGTGTGCATGCCCCTGCTCCATCCTTTTTGCCCACCATGTTTCATGGACCTGCCCCTCCTATCTACTCTGAGTGGCCGATTCCGATCTCGGCCGGAAGCGCACCTAACACTATTCGTCCGGAAAAAAACCAAGCCGAACGTGTGTTTCCCGACCGATTCGAACATACGTCCGAACGAGCAAGTACGATGCGCACAACTGCCCAGATCCCGACCCAGCCATACTCACCCAATGCAGCTCCTGTTCCCCGCCCGAGCCGGATCCGTAAACGCAGAATCGAGTCGCACGGAAGCCAAAATACAGCACCGTCCGGCCGGACTAGTACGATGCGCCTTCCGTACGCGCCGAACCCTTCGCTACGCACGGCACGTCAGAGCATCCGGGAGAGCGCACATAAGCTCCGATTCACGCCACAAGACGATCCACGGCTACGAGGCGAACACGCCAGCCACGAGTACGAGTCGAAGCAACGAGAAAGACGAACGAGACGAACCAACCATGAATCCCATCGCGCAGGTCCTACCAATACTCTACATCTATTACCGGAACTGGTACGGACGCGTACGGCGCAGAAGGTAAGTCGAACACCCACCACACAAACAAACGACACGTATCAGACATATAACACACACACATAGGGATGCAGAAATGACTCACACCAGCAACAGCAGAACCATAGGGGCGGGATGGCTATCACCAATGCCATATACACCCATAGGGGCCTGGATGCCTACCACTACCACCACCCCTACCCATGGGGGGCTGGATGCCTGTCACTACTACCATCCCCACTCATAGGGGGCTGGATGCCTACCACTACTACAATCCCTACTCATGGGGGGCTGGATACCTGTCACTACTACCATCCCCACTCATGGGGGGCTGGATACCTGTCACTACTACCACCCCTACCCATGGGGGGCTGGATGCCTGTCACTACTACCATCCCCACTCATAGGGGTCTGGATGCCTACCACTACCACCACCCCTACTCAGGGGGTGCTAGATGCCTACCACTACTACCACCCCTACTCATGGGGGGCTGGATACCTGTCACTACTACCATCCCCACTCATGGGGGGCTGGATACCTGTCACTACTACCACCCCTACTCATGGGGGGCTAGATACCTGTCACTACTACCACCCCTACCCATGGGGGGCTGGATACCTGTCACTACCACCACCCCTACCCATGGGGGGCTGGATGCCTACCACTACCACCACCCCTACCCATGGGGGGCTGGATACCTGTCACTACTACCATCTCCACTCATGGGGGGCTGGATGCCTACCACTACCACCACCCCTACCAATGGGGGGCTGGATACCTGTCACTACTACCATCCCCACTCATGGGGGGCTGGATACCTGTCACTACTACCACCCCTACTCATGGGGGGCTGGATGCCTGTCACTACTACCATCCCCACTCATAGAGGGCTGGATGCCTACCACTACCACCACCCCTACTCAGGGGGTGCTAGATGCCTGTCATTACTACCACCCCTACCCATGGGGGTCTGGATGCCTACCACTACCACCACCCCTACTCAGGGGGTGCTATATGCCTGTCACTACTATCACCCCTACCCATGGGGGTCTGGATGCCTACCACTACCACCACCCCTACCCATGGGGGGCTGGATACCTGTCACTACTACCATCTCCACTCATGGGGGGCTGGATGCCTACCACTACCACCACCCCTATCCATGGGGGGCTGGATACCTGTCACTACCACCACCCCTACCCATGGGGGGCTGGATACCTGTCACTACCACCACCCCTACCCATGGGGGGCTGGATGCCTACCACCCACACCACCCCTACTCATAGGATGGGTAATGCATGACACAACCAGCATACTCCAACATAAGGAATGTAAGAAAAAAACAGCCTCCCAACACCATGACAAGCGTGTGTAGACTGTGTCAAATGCCTACAACACTGAACATGACATTGAACATACAATGTGACCCCCTATCACATGTGTCACACATAAATGTGTGTGGCCTCCACAATGCAAGCAGACCATGACCACTGTGGCAATGGGGTCCAACCCCCATCATCACAGTGACCAAAAGGTAAGTGTGGGTCCATAGCTGAAGCACATTTTGAACATTGTGGCAATGGGGTCTAAGCCCCCATCATCACAGTGACCAAAAGGTAAGTGTGGGGTCCATAGCTGAAGCACCTTTTGAACATTGTGGCAATGGGGTCTAAACCCCCATCATCACAGTGACCAAAAGGTAAGTGTGGGGTCCATAGCTGAAGCACATCTTGAACATTGTGGCAATGGGGTCTAAGCCCCCATCATCACAGTGACCAAAAGGTAAGTGTGGGGTCCATAGCTGAAGCATTTATTGAACATTGTGGCAATGGGGTCCAAACCCCCATCATCACAGTGACCAAAATGTAAGTGTTGACTTGGAAAAAGCTGCAACTGCCAAACAGCATGGATGATTCCTGGTCACAGAACAACAAACACATCAGTGGCAAAGTAGTGCTTGTGTCCCATAGCAACATAGATTGGGTGAGGCAAACAGTGCACTGCAAATAAGACATACCATTGGCCATGTGCAGACAAACATCACCCATGTGGGCTGACACTGTCAACATTCATCAATAACACAATGACAGAAGTGACCATCATAATGCAGACCCACATATCTGCACCAATGGGCACACAAATGTAGATATCCTGTGGAGACTGTAGATGTGAGGTGAACAAATACCATACCATGGCAGCAATGGGACACACAAACCATGATCATTGTGCTGACTGATGACCTAGGAGTCCCAGGGACAGCAGGGGAAACCCACCAAACAGCATACAGCCAATGGCACACTAAAGATATGCCAATGCAGTGGTGCAGATGCACAAACACAAACAGGCAGCCCCACACTGCATATCAAACACAACAGGTGAGAGGGGGGTGCCAGTGTCCCCAGGCAACCACACAACATATGAGGAGGCCTGAATACCAATTACACAGATGTGCATACAGTGCCACACAAAAGAAACTCATGGATCCGAATCCCCTCTGTGGGCAATCAGGCATTGTTAGATGAGAGGGAGCCCAAATTACACATGTCACACAGGCTTGTAGGAACAGCAACTAACACAGCAAGACACAGACCCACCACAGCACTACCCCCAGGGTCCCCACATTGTGGTGACACTGGCCTGCATGATAATCCCACTGTGATGACAAAGCTAGATGTCGTTCACGCTGTGAACCACAGTCATGTGTCCTGAGCAACAAACTACCATCACACCTACACAAGCACAAATCAATCAGCACGGCCTGTCAGCCAAGGCCAACATGGAGGCAGGGGTCTAGCCGTGCAACAACTCTCATCTGCACACACTCAACACCACACACCATGATCTCCACCAATATGCAGCAGTGAAGCTCACATGCACTGGTGACATTGCACATGCACCCATGACAATCCCAGGGGTGGTGGTGGAAACTAAGGTGCAGAAACCCATCACACATGGCCACTCAACAAGACTCGTAAATGTCTGACACACTGCACAGTACGCCGTACATGAACATGACGTCAATACCACACCAACCAATGGGATCCCGGCCACAGACACACACCAATGAAGAAGCCAATGTCACCCACAAAGAACACACATAGACAACTTCCAACATTGCAGCTCTGACCCTGAGGAGTGGCAGCAGTCACACACACAACGTGTCACAATCACTGAAAGCTAACACAAACTGGAAATTACATGACCGGTGTAACCAACAAGTGCCAAGGGGAATCCTGACTGTGTCCCATCTGCGTTTGCCCACAAACTCAGCCCTGACAGCAAACACACCCGTGGGTGACACCCTGATGACCAGTAATGTGCCATGCACCCACATCACAGAGAACCCAGGGAGATGACTTTGGGGGAACATAGGTCAACTCAGCAAGCATCACAAACAGGAACATCACTAGGGATCCCAGCCTGCCTAGCAAAATGGAAGTGAACACACACAGACATGCTCACACAACACACACCTTGTGCTCAGGCAATGTCACAGAATTACACACTGCCATGAGGGGACTCCACTCCTGTGTAAGGAAAGCTGTGCCATACGTTGTCTCAGTAGGGCTCTATCATGTCAGCAGAACACTTGGTCACACAGTCAACAATTAGCACAAAATGAAGGCTCCCGTCATATCAGCCTGGTCATGGGAGTGTCACCGAAATCATCAGCACAGATCCAACACACATGTATAGCAAGTTGCACTGATAACACAGATGAGTCCTTCCCCATTGATGCCCAAACTTGCATGTCCAGTGGAGATGGTCACACGGTCAGGGAAGTAGACTAATTGAACAATGGCAAGCACAACAGATGTGCAGGGGTGTAAGCCACAGATGTGATATTGCAAATGTAAATAGGAAATCCCATTGCCAAATATTGAAAACATGACACCCTCATATTGCTGCAAAGGATGACATGGATACACAACAGGATAGGACACATTCCCCCTGGACCACATGGGGTCCTGCACAGTAACACTTCATTTTCCTGAGATCCAAAATCACCATCACTGCAGCAAGGGCACGGTTAGCATCATCAACTTCATGTACATCAGAAGCAAAACCACTAGAGAACAGAAAGTAGCTTTATTCAGCATTTGTGTGTGAAGAAGTTAAAGTCCAGAAATATAACAAAGGCCAATGGCCAGTCCATACTCAGAGTCCAAACAGGGTGACAGTGCCAGATGTCACCCTTTGCATGCCTGCACTGCTACACACCAGGGACATTCCCCTCGGAGAGGTATACGGGGGGAAGGCCAGGCACCGCAGGGACAGGATCAGGGCTCACCAGACGGAGGCAGGGAAGGGGTGGTGGGTGCTGGAGAGTCACTGACAACTGCAGTGGAGGTGTCTGACATGGTGTGTGCCGGCACAACTGGGGGGCATGAGTCAGATGGTGTGGGTGCCGGCATGACTGCAGTGGGCCGTGCAGATGGAGTGGACAGGTTCCCCACTGCAGTGCCCAAGTCAGACGGGGTGGTAGTGGACTCCACTGCAGTGCCTATCTCCAGGGAGTAGAATGGGGTTCAGGTAAGGTGGGCAGGACAGAGGGGAGGATACCGTCTCCACACCAGTGGCACAGACATGCGCAGCGGGGGTGTGGTGCTGGAAGAGCAAGTGGCAGGGGGAGAAGGCCGGATCATTTTGGGGATGGTGTATCTGTGGGTGGGGGAACCTGGGGCAGGGTGTGGTGGGGGCACCTGTGGAGTGGGGGCCTGAGGGATGGAGGAAGGAGAGTTGGTGGTTGAGCTGCAGGGCGGCGGCGGGGTCTTGCTCTTCCGGGTCCGGGGGAACTTGCGGATGGGGGCCTCAGTCTGTCTGTGCCTGGGGGAGGGTGTCCGGGGGTGAGGGGCACTCCCCTCTGTGTGGGTGGGCTTCCTCTTCCCCCTGTATGCTGGATCAGCTGGATTGGAGGGGAAGAGCCCGAGGTCACAGAGGAAGAGGCGCTGTGTAGGTGGGGTTGCAAGTGAGGCAAGGGAAGGGGCCTTGGAGGGAGAGGTATCGGAGGACTGCGGAGTGACTGTGGATGCCTGTGTGTGTGTCTGTCCCCCATCCCCTGTGGGTGTGGTATCAGTCCCCTGAGGATGCCTGCGTGCACGTCTTGTTTTTGTAGTGGGTGTGTCTGTGCTGCTCATGTCTGTGTGTGTTTGGGTGAATGTGCAGGTGTGCATGTGCTTGGGACAGGTAGGGTGCCAGGAAGTGTGGATGGGGCAGAGGTAGGAGGGGTGAGGGACTGTTGCCATCAGGGAGGAGTCCATGGACCTATTGCTCCTCTGTAGGGCAGACATGCCCGATGAGATGCCCTCCATGAACGACACCAGCTGAGTCAACAGAGTGGTGTGGGCATGGAGGACACTCAGCATTGCTGTCTGCCCTACATGGAGCTGGCGAAGTAGGTACACAGACTCCTCACTCAGGGCAGCAGGGGACACAGGGGGTCGACCTCAGCTAATATTTTGCCTGGCACAAAGGAGACATGGGGGCCTCAGTCTGTCTGTGCCTGGGGGAGGGTGTCCGGGGGTGAGGGGCACTCCCCTCTGTGTGGGTGGGCTTCCTCTTCCCCCTGTATGCTGGATCAGCTGGATTGGAGGGGAAGAGCCCGAGGTCACAGAGGAAGAGGCGCTGTGTAGGTGGGGTTGCAAGTGAGGCAAGGGAAGGGGCCTTGGAGGGAGAGGTATCGGAGGACTGCGGAGTGACTGTGGATGCCTGTGTGTGTGTCTGTCCCCCATCCCCTGTGGGTGTGGTATCAGTCCCCTGAGGATGCCTGCGTGCACGTCTTGGTTTTGTAGTGGGTGTGTCTGTGCTGCTCATGTCTGTGTGTGTTTGGGTGAATGTGCAGGTGTGCATGTGCTTGGGACAGGTAGGGTGCCAGGAAGTGTGGATGGGTTAGAGGTAGGAGGGGTGAGGGACTGTTGCCATCAGGGAGGAGTCCATGGACCTATTGCTCCTCTGTAGGGCAGACATGCCCGATGAGATGCCCTCCATGAACGACACCAGCTGAGTCAACAGAGTGGTGTGGGCATGGAGGACACTCAGCATTGCTGTCTGCCCTACATGGAGCTGGCGAAGTAGGTACACAGACTCCTCACTCAGGGCAGCAGGGGACACAGGGGGTCGACCTCAGCTAATATTTTGCCTGGCACAAAGGAGACATGCTCCCGAACACGGGAGCCTCCACGGACCTCTGGAATGGGAGCTGATGGGAGGGCGGTGGTGGTGGTGGTGGCGGGGACAGCAATACAAGCTGGGGTGTGGTGGCTGCTGACACCCGCCTCCACAAGGGAGTCATCCTCCGAGCTGCTGTGGTCCTCAGCTGAGGTGGATGGTGCTGAGGACTCCTCGGTGTGGCTCCCCTCACCCCACGTGCCACTGGGTCCCTCCGACCACTCCTCGGCTGCTGACCCAGTCTGGCTCTGCGGCTCCTCCTGGTCTGTGGAGCTGTCCCCTCCTGTGGCCGTGGATGTATCTGCAAACAATAGGGAAACAGACAAACATCAGTCACCTGCACTGACCGCACACACCACAGTAAGTACAGCACATTACAGACCAAGCCCTGGCATCCTTAGTTGAACATTGCCAAAAGTGCCCAAACAGAGTAGGAGAAGCCAATTGTCAGTCTGATGGTCAACCATGGCACTCACATCCCTCCTGGCCTTGCACCCATCTGTCTGGTGTCTGTCGGATGGCAATACCCCAGTGTGGACACATGCACCACCTACACAGTAGTTGGACAGTGCAGAGAACACGGTGAAGTATGTGAACATGCACACATCACAACTCTTGCCACTGAGTCAGTACAGATGTCCGGATAAAGGGATGGCCAGAGTCTATTTTGAAATGCATGTGATGCATACCAGCACCAGACACCATGATGCACCCATGTCCTGATAGTCAATGCCACAATGGGGTGCATGTAGCACATGTCACTCCCCTGCAGGATCACTCATAGGAAGTTTAATGCCATGGCACAGGCATGCCTGCAAAGTCATACATCACTGTCTCCAGTCACATGGGCAGGGCAGCCAGACAACAACAGTCTGCACTGTGTCACAATCATAGGTCATGGGGAATGCAAGTCCTGGAGCTGACAAGTGCACATGTCCATCCCCCACAAACCACATCATCTGAACTCTTATTTGTCCACGTCATACCAATTGGACATATGGGAGACCTGAAACACAACCCTCGGAACCTGAGCACCTCACAATCTGCTGTGAATGGGAAACAGCTGCCTGAACTTCACATTCGCATACCCCAGTCTGCACGGTCAAGTGATCAAACACCTATATGTCACACAAGTATCGTCTCCTATGGTCACATCTCCGGTGGCATGCTGAGCCCTAACCGAGAAACACCCCAGTAGTCCTGACAACGAAGCCACAGCACAATGACACAGAGGCAGACACCTGAGGGAACATTTCATTGAGCACAACGTGTCAGCTGATACACGGGAGTGGGAGTACAGAGTGTATTGTATGGCCTGGAGTAGGCATGACTGTCCTGCTCCACGTGAATGAGGGATGAGCCCTGGACAGTAGGCAGGTGGCTAAGTATGTGTGACACACTTGATATACATACTCCTGAGGCCCAAACATTGTTCCCACCCGCAGCATGGGTGTGTGCCAAATACCCCAGGCACATGTGGTGAATCAGATCAGCAATTGGACCACATATCAAAGTAACACGCAGATTACATGTGAGAACTCAGGCATTGTGTAAGCAATGGACCCACCCATGAAGCCCACCACAGAGTTACGGGAACAAATGCTGTCCCCACCTTGAGCTAAGCAAAATGCAAGGACACAGTACCCAAGTGACACAATTTCCTGACTGTAAGGGCCACACCTGGGTATCAGATGAGGAGTGGGCAGTGCACAATTGAGGGACATGGGTCCTGGACCACATGACTGATGTACTGTTGAAGTTTAACCAGGCCAGAGGAGGGCACATAGCATGGCAGACAAAGTTCACAGTGCAGTCATGGACCTCCTTGCTGCTGTCTGGCCTTCAGCTGCCCATCCAGATCAGGGAAGACCACCGCCAGGATCCTGAGCATGTGGGAGGTCAGGGTCCGGTGTCCGCCCCTCCTGCGAGGAGGCGACAGCTTCAGCTGGACCCGTGCGATCCTCCGGGTCCAGCCCCGAAGATCCTGCCACCTCTTCTGGCAGTTGCGGATCCGGCGCTTGTAGACCCCCACGGATCTCACTGCCCGGACGATGGTCAGCCATATCTTCTGCTTCTGGTGGGCATCAACCTGTGAGGATGACAAAGTGAAAAGCCCATTACTACACATGCAACATTTCCGTGCATCACACAGTTGGATATACATGTCTCAATCACAGGAGCACATGATGTACACAGGCAGTGCAACGATGGCTATGAACAGTTTGCCAGCAGTTACTACATGGTATTATTGCCTGGGAAGTAAAACCTCATTTAAATGCACTGTTACTGCACTATACCTGTTCAGTGCATGTAACTACACACTATGGGGGGTGACAACTACTCAGTGAGCCTGCTAGCCAGTGGCGTGCAGACTGTAAGTCTTGCTAGTCAGACAACATGCACATTTAGTAAGGCAGTGGACGGCACATTCACCTGCTCCCCTGGTTTCCCATACAGCTTGCTGTACGGTGGAAGGAGGCTGTCCAGCAGAGCCTGGTTCTCCTCAGTGGTGAAGGCTGGGGCTCTCTCCACAGTACGTGCCATTGCAGGATCCAGAGAATGCAGATACAGCAGCAGTGGTGGTGGCAGATGTCGTCCTGGAGCATGTAGTGCAGGCAAGTGAGCTCTCAGGGGAACATCCAGCATTATATGTGTGCTGCTGAGGCAGATACTGTCCCATGTGTCCAAAGTGATAGGTCCAAGTCGTTTGCATCTTCTGAATCTGGCCAATCCATGGAATTGCACCACTTACACACGCCCACAGCATCCTTCAAAAGTTCAACTTCATGAGACCCATGAATTTGCAACATTGTTGTGGGTGGCCAACTGAATTCACAGCATCAGACTTGTTAAAGGTTTGAAAACGCGTCCGTTGCCATGCCAGGCCATAGCCAATGCGTGCGTACCGATCGGTACATTGCTGTACAACACGTACATCGGATGACAACGCATACCCGCTCACATCATATGCAATGGCCAATGCGTGCGCACCGATCGGTCCATTGCTGTACAACGCGTACCCGGTCACATCATATGCAATGGCCAATGCGTGCACACCGATCGGTCCATTGCTGTACAACGCGTATTTCTCTCAACATCATATGCAATGGCCAATGCGTGCGCACCGATCGGTCCATTGCTGTACAACGCGTACCCGGTCACATCATATGCAATGGCCAATGCGTGCGCACCGATCGGTCCATTGCTGTACAACGCGTACATCGGATGACAACGCGTACCCGCTCACATCATATGCAATGGCCAATGCGTGCGCACCGATCGGTCCATTGCTGTACAATGCGTACCCGGTCACATCATATGCAATGGCCAATGCGTGCGCACCGATCGGTCCATTGCTGTACAACGCGTACATCGGATGACAACGCGTACCCGGTCATATCATATGCAATGGCCAATGCGTGCGCACCGATCGGTCCATTGCTGTACAACGCGTACATCGGATGACAACGCGTACCCGCTCACATCATATGCAATGGCCAATGCGTGCGCACCGATCGGTCCATTGCAGTACAACGCATACCCGGTCACATCATATGCAATGGCCAATGCGTGCGCACCGATCGGTCCATTGCTGTACAACGCGTCCCTGTGAGAAGTTGGCCTGGTATATGCTGTTCACTAATTAAAGTGGACACCTTGCACCAGAACAATTTGACTCTTATGGTAGATAGGTTTAAGACAACCTTTATAGAAAGCTATCCTAGTGGTAGCTGTGGAGAGCAGCCTTCAGGCTAAGTCTTGAAGGAATGTAAAGCAGCTTGTTTTACCACACAATCTCTTGAATCACCAAATGAAAAGACACCACACAGGTATATATATCAAATATATATGTATTTATTAATAAACACTCTCTACTAATCTCTTTATGAGATTAGAGGTCAGGAACATATGTGCAAGTCAAATGTTATCAAAATAAGTTTAGCACAATCGAATATCACAATCTTAGTTTGCTAGACCTAGGTCTAGGGCATCTAGAATCGAGGGACCCCGAGAACCACCCCAGGTAGTTGTAGGAGACCCACAGGGGACGGACGCGGTGTCCTGGCACCGGTGCGAGTCCTGTACGAGTCTATGCGCACAGACGCGATTGAGATTTCAATGTTAAAGGTCCCTTGCGTGTTCGAGGCGAACACACCGATCGGTCCTTGTACGAGTCGAAGGACGCGGTTACAGATAGAGTTGCAAGGGAGATGGACGCGCTTTGTCTAACACAGACGCGAACCTTGTGCGAGTCAGTGCAATGGAGATCTCAGTGTTACAGGCCCTTTGTGTGTTCGAGGCGAACACCGATCGGACTCATTATGAGTTGCAGGATACAGTTCTAGATAGTGTTGCAAAGGAGATGGACGCGGTGTGTCTAACACAGACGCGAACCCTGTACGAGTCAGCGCAATTGTCGCACTTAGAAAGTTAGAGTTTTAGGACACTTCGAGGGAAGCTACAAGCAAGTCACTTACAGGGTAAGTTGTTCTAGGGCCCACACCCACAGGAGCACCGTAGTGCTGAAGTTACCTCACCCAGGGGAGCAGGGTGCATAGGTGTTCTTTGGTGTTGGGTCGCGGCGTCGTCTTCAATGGGAGCCAGTGAAGACTTGCTGCTTGCGGCGACAGGAGAAGTGTCCGGAGGAATCCAAGCCTGGATTCGGAAGATGGAAGACCTGAAAGCAGAGGGGACAGTGTTCAAAGTCACTTGGCAGTGACTCGGGGCAAGGAAGATGGATGCCCACCGTCGTCGCAAGATTCAGGTTGTTCGTGGTTGCCTTGACTCTTCAGCCACGAGGTCCAGGAGGCGTCGACGATGACCAAGAGCTGGATTCGGCGTGTCCCACAATGTCTGCAGCTTACTGCAGTATCGGCGACTCGATTGGAGCCAACAAGCCTTGGTAACAGCAAGTCTTGGGGAAAGTGTGAAGAGACAATGGCGCAGACCAGCAAGGTCTGTGGGACTCACCCAGCAAGGGTAAGTCAGGGCAGGCCTGGAGCAACAAGGGGAGCCCTTCGGTTTCTTTAGAAAGTCTTCTGGGGACCCACAAGCCGGCTAGCAAGGGACCGCGAAGACGCCTCGGGAGGATTCGCTCACAGGGGCCCACGGTCACTTGGGACATGGTAGGCCTCTGATCTTCTGAGGCATTCCTGCTGGAGGCTAGGAACACACGTGGTCCAAAGTACAAGTTCGTGGAATGTTGTGAAGGGGTTGTACATGACAATAGTGCACGGTACCCAGGGGTCACGGTTCCTCGTCACTCTTGGGGTCCACTGGCCTCAGCTTCACTGGGGACTCACGATGGCCTTTGAGAAGTCAGGAAATCTACTTCTTGGGCTGCAGGGACTTCAGACTCCGGCAAGAGCGGCATAGTTTGCAACCGTCATTTGTAGTTTTTGGTGCCTGCCAAGCAGGGGAGTCACTCCTTGACTCCAAGGGAGATTCTTCAGTCTTCCAAAGGTAGTGGAACGTCGAAGGTCTGGGATTCGTCTTCAGAGCGTCATCCAGGGAAATCTAGGTTGCAATGCACAGGTTCCCCTCTTATACTAAAAGAAAGGGAGGGACTAGCTCTATGACCCTACCTATGGGAGGGTCAGGGGAGTGGGTGGCTACACCCACTTCCCTTTGTCCAGTTTCGCGCCAGAGCAGGGGCAGGTAGCCCCTGAGCCAGTTTGAACTGGCATATGCACAGAGGAGCCTTCTGCTCCCCCAGTGTAGGACTTCAAAGCACTCTAAGAGTGCACCCACCCAGCCCCAATACACTAAACCCTGTCTGGGAGGTGGTCACACCCCCTTGGGACAGAATATCTATTGTTGGGCTTCCTCCACTGCGAGTGTTGGTCATCAGCAGGAGGGCAGCCCAGTGTCTGTGACTGGTGGCATCCATTTTGTGATGCCAGGGCTCTGCAGGATTCTACCGCGTTTCCACAGCAGGTACATGTCTATCCCTCTAGAAGGGTGGAATGCTACCCCCGCCGCCAGGACTGGCGGGGGGGTAGTATTCCAAGATGTTTGACACCAAACACGACATGTTTAGATGCAGCCATTCCAAAGTTAGCATTTTACCGCGAGGATATAATGCACTTAAAAGTATATGGTTTAACCGCATACACAAACAGCACCAGAGAATGGACTCTGAGAGTTGCAGAGGGGCCCTGCTCAGGCAGAGGCACCCTCTCACATAGAAGCCAAGCACCCTGCCCTCAGGATTGATAGGGCCTGCCTTAGGGGTGACTGATAGGGTTATATGTGTGTATAGGAGAGATATAGGGAACCTATATCTCAGTGAGGAGTGCTAGCACCACCTCACCCAGGCTGCAGTAGCAGGCCTGTGGTGTCAGATTTAGTCTGCTTCCCGGGGGTGGCATAATACATGCTGCAGCCCCTGGTAGGCCTGTGAAGTACCTATGCCCTTAGTACCTAAGGTACCATATACTAGGGACTCATAAGGTACCACAGTATCCAATCACTAGTGCACCTAGAGTGCACTCCAAGTCGTTTAAAGAGAAAGCAGATAGGCTGGGGACCTGACTAGCAGGTTCCCAGCCAGACTAAAAACCAACAAAACACCAGGAAAAAAGTGGGGGCAACCATGTAGTCAGATTCCACCTTCCTACAGTCCCTGTACAAGTCACTGGCATATGTCACCATGCCTGTCACAGGTGAACGTATGCCAGCCACATTTACTTCCCAGGGAGTGAGGGGCACACCTACAACACCACAGCCTGTCCACACTGTATCCTAAGGCATGTAAGGCTACATTACCTTTTCCGTGTATGGGGGTCAACATGTTGTTTTTTGGGTGGCCCTTGGGGGCAGCCACTCCCAGGCTGTGCACGTGTTCATGGGGACAGAATCCTTGGTGTGTTGTGCACATGACCACTGTGATGTGCAACTGTTCATTTCAGAGCATGTGGCATGGTCACATTTCACGGTTGTGTATGTGTATGTCATGTCACATACCCCCTGAGTCCCATGTGGGATGGTATGTACGTCACAGGGTGACCCATTGCCACAATTGTGATGGCCCTCCACAGTCTGTGTGCATGTTGTGTTTACAATGTCTCTGATTCCATGTGCACAATGGGAGACAGTCTCCACATCCACGTTGTTTGTGCATGGACTTTGATGTTGTGCGTGTGTGTGTCACAGACGTCCATGTCTGTCCTGCCGAGGCAACAGGGACCACTACCTGTGGGGTCATGGTTGTTTTGCTGTGGTGTATTCATGATGCACCATGTCATGCCAGTGTCCATGTGGCAATACAGGGTCCCTGGGAATCTACCTGTCGATGAGCTGTGATGCCTGGGGCACATTTGTCCTCACATGTCACTGTGGTGTGTGTTTGGAACGTGACAGCAGTACATGGGTACTGTGACACAGCCTAATGATAGCCCATAGCACAACCTGGAACTTGTTGAGGACACATGTTGAACTGTGATGTTAGATGTTGGCCATGTAGGTGCCATACATGTCCTTACGGAACGGCACACACATCATGTACTTGTGTCTCGTAATGATGTATCATGTGATATTGAGTCTGGTCTATGCCACATATGTGGGGTGACTGACAATCTTTCTTTCTTCACCTATGCACTGCAGGGCACCAGCTGTCCATAGACCATTCCCTGACCTTGCAACCATGGTTGAACGGGACTGCATCCGACGGTACCGCTTCACCAGGCCACTGATTGAGGAATTGACGGTGCGGTTGGCCCCACATTTGCAACCTGGCCGGACATACCCTACAGCGCTGACCCCCAAGGTGAAGGTGATGGCAGCCTTCTTTGCCACCGGTACCTTTCAACACACTGTGGCGTCTGCTGGTGGGATGTCACAAACCATGTTCAGCCGTGTGCTCCGCGATGTTTTGGAGGCTATGTTGAGATACCTGAACCAGTACATCTATTTCCCTAAACGTCAAAAACTCACTGACGTCAAGAGTGACTTCTATGCCCTGGGGAGGATGCCGCATGTCATTGGCTCCATTGATGGGACACATGTGGCTTTGGTACCACCACAGGCACATGAGCAGGCATACAGGAACCGCAAACATTACCATTCGGTCAATGCACTGGTGGTATGTCTTGCAGATATGAACATCTCACACGTGTGTGCCCATTTCCCCGGTTCTGCACACGATGCCTACGTGATGAGGAGTAGTCGCATCCCGAGGATGATGTCACAGATGCGGAACCAGCGTGCCTGGCTTGTCGGTGTGTACTGACTTTGTACCATTGTGTGTGTTCTGCAATGTAGTATTCCACCCTCTTTTCCAACTCAGCTAATGTGCAATTGTCTGTATGTAGGTGACTCCGGATACCCCAACATGCCGTGGTTGCTGACGCCCCTCAGGAACCCTGTGACACCAGCCCAGATGCGCTACAATGAGGCACATGGTCGGACCAGGAGAGTGATTGAGCGGACATTTGGTCTCCTGAAGAGCCGCTTTCGCTGCCTGGACAAGACAGGAGGGGCCCTCCCATATGCCCCAGCAAAGGTGTGCAATATTGTCATCGTCTGCTGCATGCTACACAACCTGGCATTGCGGAAGGAGTTGCCTCTCATCCTGGATGACGATGACCAACATCCGCCACCTGTGGAGGATCCTGGCCTGGGCCACGATGCCAGTGATGGTGATGATGATGAGGGTGATTTCCGCACACAGCTCATCACCAACTTCTTCAGCTGAATGTGAGTATCCGGAGATGTTATGTCAATGATGTGAGTTTGCGTGATATGTTTTGGTGGTGCTCTGGTGCTGTTTGAGTGTGTCCATGTGCTACTTGACTGTATGCGTGCAGCGATGTGTCCTTACAGGTAGTCTGTACTCCCCAACAGTGTTGACATGCTAACTTGGTTTTGTGTAGGTATCTTGTGACATGTATTGGGCATGAGTATTGCAGTTCTGTCCTGTTCTTCAGTGCTTTTGACTGTGTGTCATTTCTGTCCTTCACAGGGTACTTTCAGAGTTGTTTGGTCGACTGTGATCCCCAACACCGTGATTCAACTTCCAGGGTGGAAGCTGTCGTTTCCCTACAGGTGATGTGCCCCACACCCCTGGACTTCCTTTCTTCTACACTTGTTGACTGTGTGGCCACTGCCACGTGGGATTACCTTGCATCTGTAGTGGAAACAACATGTTGCAAATGTGTAATAAACCTGTGCTTCACTTTGGGATGTGCGTTGTCTGTGGTCACACATCTGACTGACATTTGCTTACTGCACCAGTGGGCTAGTTAACACAGACTGTGAGTAGGTGTGGTGTCTGTGCATTGCACTGTATTTCCTGGCAACATCAGTGTAGGCGATGAGTCAGATGGCCCTGGTGTGTATGTGTTGTGTAGCCCTAGTGGTGTGTCTCCCTCATATGTGTCACGTCGCCATGACTCACATGACGGTGTTGTACTTGCTGTAGCAGTTAGCATGCACAGTGTCATTTAGCAGATCATCATCTCCATGACAGCAACCACGTTGGAATCACAACAGAGGCAAGTATGGTGTATTAGTGAGTTTATTTACATACATGTGTGAGGATAGTGCACAGGATGGTGGGTGCTGTACATTGGGATTGTAATCCAAAATTCCCAGATGAGTTGGAAGTCTTGGTAGCAGAAATGTCCTGAGTAAAGTCAACAGTCATCTGATACATTGGTCCAACTTAAACTCCCCATGTCATGTGAGAGAGTTTGGTTGCATGCGACAGGGTGAACAGTTTGCACACAAAGGTGGATTTCCAGAACAGGTGTTGGGTTCCTGGGGGATGTACATGGCCATCGGCCTCTCAGTTGTCCTTCCTCGGACGACCCCTCTTCTTTGGGGGGGGACCCTCACGTGCAGGCTGCTGCGGTGCAGGGGACTCTCTGCCAGAGTCATCCTCCCTCCCTGTGGCAGTTACAGTTGTTGCGGCACCAGATGTTGTGGGCACACAGGGAGGTGTGGCCATGTTGGTGCTAATCTGGCGGAGGCATGTCAATATGTCCCTATGCACCGCTGTCAGTTCTTGCAATGTGTCCCACTTGGACTCCATGCCAGCCATGTGTGTCTCCACACGGGACATGTGTGTCTCCATACGGGACATGTGTGAGTCCAAGCGGGACATGTGTGAGTTCAAGCGGGCATGATGGGCAGCCTGCTGCTGTTGAATGTCCTTGAGGATCCCCACTACCTGTCTGACCTCTCCAGTGCTATTCTGGTACGCATCAGCAATGCGTACCAGTTGTGGGTCATCATGTAGTCCAGACCCCTCTGCAAACAGCGACCTATGTCTACCACCCCTCCCACCACCCCTGGCGACACGTGCGGGGGTTGTCACTGGGGTTGTTGTCCGTTGCTCCACGTTGGTCCGGGGTCACTGTGCTGTTGTCATTGGTGGTCCTTGGTCTGTCCGTGTCGGCGGGGGTGGTCTGTGTGTTGGCAGTTGTTGGAGGGGTGGGTGCAGGGGTGCAGATGGTGGTCCTGCTGGTGCTGCATGATGACTCACACCGGAGGTGCCAGGTAGGTCTTCGCCATCCGAGGAGGGCAGAGGCTGTTTCACACCAGTGAGCTCAGTGTCCCCCGGAGCCTGGGACAGGGACTCCTCATTGTCTGCTGCTGTGTCCCCATCATCACCTGTTTTGGGAGACACACACAATGTATGTTATGTTTCTGCAGGCATCAATGGTTCACACACCTGACAGTTGTGACTGTACCTCTGGATGCGGGCCTGTACATTGCATTGTCCTAAGTTGTCACAGTCAGGGGTTGATATTGGTGTGGCACATTGTCCTGCAAACTTGAAGCATTTCAATGTGAATGTTGAGGTGTTTACATGGACAGCATTGGTTGTATTTGGTGGACATCCGGCCCTCCTTCTCCCCCCAGCCCAGTTATCCCACCATGAAGCATGCCACCCTTGCAGTGGGTTCAGGTTGACTCTCAGGATGTCAGTCAGTGGTGTCCTGCTGTTGGTTGGGGCACAGTTCCCAGAATGGCCTTGTGCTCCCCACAACAGAGCAGCATTGTCAGACATCTTTTCACTCCCTGTGAGGTGTGCATGCTTCAGTGTGAGCTTGCTGGGCCATGCAGGTGGGGGATGTTGAGCTGTGACTACCACTCCCATCATGCTATTGCCTACACCCCCCTTCCCAGCATGCCCATACTTCCTTCCTTTTGAGTGGACTTCACTGTGTGTGAGTGTGACAGCAATGGCAAGATGGCTGACAGTGGTGTCCTGTTGTTTGTTGGTGCCCAGTTCCCAGCAGGGCCTTGTGCTCCCCACAACAGAGCACCAGTGTCAGACATCTTTGAAGTGGCTTTTCACTCCCTGTGAGGTGTGCATGCTTCAGTGTGAGCTTGCTGGGCCATGCGGGTGGGGGATGTTGAGCTGTTACTACCACTCCCATCATGCTATTGCCTACACCCCCCTTCCCAGCATGCCTATACTTCCTTCCTTTTGAGTGGACTTCACTGTGTGTGAGTGTGACAGCAATGGCAAGATGGCTGACAGTGGTGTCCTGTTGTTTGTTGGTGCCCAGTTCCCAGCAGGGCCTTGTGCTCCCCACAACAGAGCACCAGTGTCAGACATCTTTGAAGTGGCTTTTCACTCCCTGTGAGGTGTGCATGCTTCAGTGTGAGCTTGCTGGGCCATGTGGGTGGGGGATGTTGGGCTGTGACTACCACACCCATCATGCTATTGCCTACACCCGCCTTCCCAGCATGCCCATACTTCCTTCCTTTTGACTCTGCTTCCCTGTGGGGTGGTGTGCCTGTGCTGAAAGGATGGCTGACAGTGTTGTCCTGGCGTTTGTTTGGCTACAAGTCCCATGTGTGTCCCTGTGCTTCACACAGCATAACCCAGGGTGGTGGTTCTTTGTGGGATATTTAATTAGAGTGTGAGGCAATGCATTCTCCCAGGTGAGTTGTGTGTAGTTTGTGTTAAGGGTGTGTGTGAGAAAAGCTGCTGGTAACTATGGTCAGAGCTGTCAGTCCTCCTTCCCACCCAGCCAGATATCCCACCATGTAACGTGCTTCCATTGCAGGGAGTGCAAGTTTGCTTTCAGGATGTCAGTCAGTGTGGTCCTGTTGTTTGTTGGTGCACAGTTCACAGCAGGGCCTTGTTCTCCCCACAGCAGTAGCCAGTGTCAGCCATCTTGTCAGTTGTTTTCCACTCCCTGTGATGTGAGCATGGTTCAGAGTGGTGTTGATGGGCGAATTGTGAGGGTGAGCAATATCTGTGACTACAACTCCCATCATGCTATTGGCTACACTGACTTGACCAGCATACACAGAATTCCTTCCTTTCAGTGAGCTTCCCTGTGAGGTGGTGTTCTAGTGGTGGCTACATATCTGACTGTGTTTGTTGGTTAGATTTGTGCCACTGCCTAGCTCTATTTGTTGTTGGGTTTGTACATGTCATGACACAGTTACATATCACTATGAAATGGCATGTATTGTGTTTATCTGACTGACATACACATCTTGGGATGATTCTGTTTTGGTTGCTGTGAATTTGCTAAGGGTGCATGGTTTGACTATCCCCTTGACAGTGATGTGTGTGTATTGTCACACAATATTGGGTATATTGGTTGTGTACTCACCAGGCTCTGGGATGTTTGATAGTCCATATACGCTCACTGGTGGTAGGATGGCCCGCACCTTCTACTCCCAGGGCCTGAGGTATACTGATTTGGCAGGAGGGCCACTGCCGGTGTGTTGGCTCAAGGCGTAATCCTTCTTTAGTAGGTCCTTGACCCTCCTGCGCACATCATACCACCTGTTCTGGATGTCTTCCTTTGTGCGCGGACATGGTGATTGTGCATTCACCCTGTCGACGATCCTCTCCCACATCTTGGTTTTCTGCGACATGGGGGTCTGTTGGACCAATGTACCAAACAGCTGTGGCTCTACCCTGAGGATCTCATCTACCAGGACTTCCAATTCACTGTCTAGGAACTTTGGATTCTTCTTTGGGGGCATGGTGATGGGTGGTGGTGGTGATTGGTGTGTGGGTGGGTGTGCAAGTGAGGGTGTGTGAGTGTAGGTTTTGCTGGGTGTATGTGAGGGTGCTATTTGTTGGGGTGCTAATGGTGTGTGGCTTGTGTGATGGATGAGTTGTGAGTGTGTCTGTGGTTGCTGTCTGATGGTGTTCTGTGCTGGCAGGTCAGTTGAATTTGCAAAGGATCATGGTAGGGATTTGTGGCCTTTATATGGGTGGAGTTGTGGGTGTGTCTTTGTTCCCTGTTTCCCCCAGTATTTATTGTCTTTGTAATTGCTTGTTTGGCCCTTTTTTTGTATTTTTCCCTTTGTACTTTTTGTGCATGTAGGAGACGTTCTTCTGACTGAGTCGGACGCTGCAGTTGTCTCGTGCGAGCTTCTCCGAGTCGTTCACGCTGTGTTTGTGCTGTGTTTCATGTGCAGCGTACGCGTTGGTCGCGGAGTATTGGGTTGCTTCGGCTCGCTGTTTTGTATGCGTGTCTGTCGTACGGCTTGAGCTCCGTGCGACTCGGGCTGGTTTTCCACGCATTGCATCGTACTGCGTGGGTCGGAGTTCGCGGGTACGTTTCGTTCGGGTTCATTCCTGGTGCGTGTCGGTCGGTTCGATTCGCGTGGTTTTCCGGCCGGATGGCTGTTTTCCGTGCGGTTCGGTCGTTCGGCTTGTGTTCTGTTCGAGTCGGTCGTAATTCGCATGCACTTCATCGTACTAGGCGGATCGGGCAGCACCGGTACGTGTCGGTCGGAATAAATTCCCGAACCGAGTCGGTCGGTACATTTTCCGGCCCGAATCGGAATCGACCCCTGAGTGTTCTGTTGAGCTGCCACTCCCCTCCCACCTGCCTAGCATTGTCAGATGACTGTAACCTGTCCCTGCCACCTCCACCCTGCCTGTCCACGTTCCATGCCCCTATCCCCTTCCTCCTATCCTCCATGGTCCATTTTACTGCCACACCCTTCTGCCCTACCTGGTCTGTTGTGCTGCAACTGCTCCTCCTGCCTGCCCCGTGTGGTCTGTTGAGAGGCCCCTTCCCCTGAACTCTCTTGTCTGTGCCCAGCTCCTACCCCTCTGTTCTATCCTCCATGGTCCTTTGTGCGTGCCCCTGCCCCCTCCTTCTTGCCCATCATGGCCATTGTGCTGCCACTAACCCTCCCGCTTGCCATGCATGGTCTTCTGTGCTGCCACGGCCCCTCCCACCTTCCCTGTGTGGTCAGCGAGCTGCCCCTGACCCCCTCCCACCTTCCCTCCATTGTCTGTGTGTATGCCATTATAGTCTCACTGTTGCTCTCCATCGTGTGTCTTGCTTCTAGTGCCCATCCTGCCTGACTTCCTTGGTCAGCTTCCTGCTCCTGCCCTGTCCCCTTGCCCCCTGCCCTCTGTTTTCCATGTGCATACCCCTATTCCCTCCCTCCTGGCTTGTCTGATCCATTGTAATGCCCCTGATCCCTCCCTCCTGCCCTTTATGGTCCGTTATTCTGCAGCTTTCTCTCCTGTCTGTCCATTATGGTCAGCTCGCTGCCATTGCCTCTTTCCCCTCTGTTCTCTGTTGTCTATGTGCACAGTCCTGTCCCCTCTCTATTGCTTTCCATGGATTGTTGTGCTGCACTCCCGTCCCGCATGCCCTGTGTGGTGTATTGTGCTGCTGCAAACCCTGATGCCTGCACTGTAAGGTCAGTTTGGTGCACCTGTCCATGTCCCTCCTGTCCTCTGTTATCCGAGTCCATGTCCCTACCCCAGTTCCTCCTGCCTTCCATGATCCAATGTACCATACTTGCTAACATTTTGAACTTGGTAAGAGGGAGATTTTGAGAGAAAAAAAACTGGGGTATTGATTTTCCCCATTGACTTACATTGAAAAAGAGGAGATTGTAGACAGGAGACAGATCAAATAAAGCCCATTTGGGCTTAAAAACATTGGGCGTTTCCTGGCTGAATCAGGTCTGTTGGCATGTTTGGTTGTACTACCACTGCCTCTTCCTTCTGCCCACAATGGTCTATTATATTGCCACAGCCTCTCTTGCTTGTCCTGCATTGTTGGTTTGTTGCCCCTGCCCCCTTTCCACTGCCCTCCATAGTCTGTTGTGCTGCCACTGCCCTTCCTGCCTGCCCAGTGTGGTCAAATTGTTGCCTCTGCACCCTCCTACCTGCCTTCAATTTTCTGAGTCCGTGCCCCTGGTCTCTGCCTCTCAACAGTATCCTAATGAACAACTAGATTGCTAACATTCTATATTTATTACAAAAGTGTGGCACGCCTGACGTCATCTTGATGTAATCAAAACTGTAATACCTAGAGCATTTCCTTTAGAAATTACAGAAATGAGAGGATCTTATTTGCATCGAAATTATGGTTAGTGCTCTAAAAAACTAAAATGAGGACATCATTTCTGAGTTTTCCAATAGCGACAAAGCACTTTTAAATTATTTGTTATCTTTATGTTTTTTTATCCAGTTCTCCACTTGATTAAATGTTGCACTTAGGGGAGAGGATGTGGTGTTACTTCCAGAGCTGCAGACTTTGCAACTGGGGAACCAGGTTGGAGTTTCTGCTTCAGTTCGACATTCTGTGATTCTGGTCAAATCACTTAATCTCCCCATGTCTACAACCAAAATGAATTTGTCCTTGTGTGATGTAACCAATGCTCATGTAAAGCACTCCAATACCTGACCAGTCTGCACTATATAAAACTGCAAAAAAACAAAAAATAAAAAGTGTTTTGCACACTTCTGCCATTGGGCTATACGTGGGCTACATCTGGGTGATATTTGTGCTACATTTGGGCTCTTTTGTCTCTGGTGGCCATCTTGGGAGATTTATTTGTTATGAACTTTCCTAATTTCCTCATTTACTGCAGTCTCCTCAGTAGGAAATGCTTTCAGTTTTTACTTTGATTCCATCAAGAAGGCATTCAGATGTTTCACACATTTGCCATAAATTCTGAATGTTAGCACTCTAGTTGCTCATTAGATCACTGTAGTAAAGCTACTGCTCACCAGGGAAGTCTGCTGCTGGTATTGAAAGTGCATTTTTCAGTCTGCATGTCAGAATGTTTTAATGAAATAGAAGAGGATTTGAGAAGTCACTCAAAATGTGCCCTAATTTTTCTTTCTGCAGCACTAATCATAATTTCTATGGCAAAATGAACCCCCTCATTTTGTTCCTTTTTAAATTAAATGTTTTAAGTGTTACCAGTTTATTCCAATCAAGATGGCTTCAGGTGTGCCATACTTTTGTCATAAGTAAGACTGTTAGCGCTCTAGTTGTTCTTTAGAACACTCTGGGACATTCTGTCATTGGGCTATACGTGGGCTACATCTGGGTGATATTTGTGCTACATTTGGGCTCTTTTGTCTCTGGTGGCCATCTTGGGAGACTTATTTGTTATGGTTTCCTAATTTCCTCATTTACTGCAGTCTCCGTAGTAGGAAATACTTTCAGTTTTTTACTTTGATTCCATCAAGAAGGCATTCAGATGTGTCACACATTTGCCATAAATTCACAATGTTAGCACTCTAGTTGCTCATTAGATCACTGTAGTAAAGCTACTGCTCACCAGGGAAGTCTGCTGCTGGTATTGAAAGTGCATGTTTCAGTCTGCATGTCAGAATTTTTAATGAAATAGAAGAGGATTTGAGAAGTCACTCAAAATGTGCCCTAATTTTTCTTTCTGCAGCACTAATCATAATTTCTATGGCAAAATGAACCCCCTCATTTTGTTCCTTTTTAAATTAATTGTTTTAAGTGTTACCACTTTATTCCAATCAAGATGGCTTCAGGTGTGCCATACTTTTGTCATAAGTAATACTGTTAGCGCTCTAGTTGTTCTTTAGAACACTGTGGGACATTCTGTCATTGGGCTATACGTGGGCTGCATCTGAGTGATATTTGTGCTACATTTGGGCTCTTTTGTCTCTGGTGGCCATTTTGGGTGACTTATTTGTTATGAAGATTCCTAATTTCCTCATTTACTACAGTCTCCTCAGTAGGAAATACTTTCAGTTTTTTACTTTGATGCCATCAAGAAGGCATTCAGATGTGTCACACATTTGCCATAAATTCAGAATGTTAGCACTCTAGTTGCTCATTAGATCACTGTAGTAAAGCTACTGCTCACCAGGGAAGTCTGCTGCTGGTATTGAAAGTGCATGTTTCAGTCTGCATGTCAGAATTTTTTTTTTAGTTTAGAATGCTTTATTGAGATGAAATTCAAAGTAGAACATCAGTATACATTGTACAAGCAGAGGTCAAAAAGTAACATTACTAGAAAAAGGAATAACAAAATTGGGACTATAATAGGAAATATGTAATTAAAACTAATTTGAACCTTCTGAACCTATACTTAGACAAGTGCGATTTAGTATTTGAGAAGGAGGGGAGAAGGAAAGAAAGAAGGAAGAAAAGAAAGGAGGGGGAGAAAGGAGAGATAAGGGGGAATGATAAGTGGCAGCAAGATAAAAATGTAAAGATAACGATAAGAAAGAAAAAGAAAGTATCATGGCAAAATGTCAGAATTTTTTAATGAAATAGAAGAGGATTTGAGAAGTCACTCAAAATGTGCCCTAATTTTTCTTTCTGCAGCACTAATCATAATTTCTATGGCAAAATGAACCCCCTCATTTTGTTCCTTTTTAAATTAAATGTTTTAAGTGTTACCACTTTATTCCAATCAAGATGGCTTTAGGTGTGCCATAATTTTGTCATAAGTAAGACTGTTAGCGCTCTAGTTGTTCTTTAGAACACTCTGGGAAGCTGCAGTAGAACCAGTGTTGCCAGATTGGGCGTTTTCCCGCACAATTGGGCGACATTTTTCCCATTTGTGCGGGAAAAAACTACGCTGGCGGGTTGCGGGAAATTGGGCGACATTTGCCCTAGTGTGCGCAAAATAAGTGGTTGTGCGGCGCCCACAGAGAAACGGTAATAGGGCCGTCAATCATTCATAGCGCGAATGCGCTACGTATGACGGCCCTGCTTCTTGTTGATGGCCTGCCCCCAGAGAGAATGGACCAATGGTCTTGCGAGGGGGCAGGCCTGTCATCATTTAAAAAAAAACTTTTTCATTTGCTTTTCTGGGCGCGCACCAGTACCATGTGATTGACAATCAATCAATGTCAACGTCACGAACGTAACTTACGCGCGCTCGCGACTCTCACTGTCTGCGGCGCACGTGGGCGGACGGACGTCGGACTGACTGATTAGTTAGTCAGGAATTAGATCGCGCACTCGTGTCACAGTCCTACTGTCACTGTCTCGTCATGGAAAAGACTGAGACAAAGTGAGTGACTGAGTGTGACCACCACCGATGCTGCAACGGACTTCGAGAGTCCCACTCGCGACCGGACTGGCCTGTGACTTCACTGCGAGTCGAACTCGTGATTGCGGCCCGTTATGAATTGCCACGCTCGCCAGCTTTAAATCACATCAAATAGTAAGTGGAGTGAGGTATTCACCACTTTTATTTTGTTAATCAAGTCAATATTATGCGGCCGGTAATTGTTCGCAAGGCAAGCTCCTTTCAGTGTTGCCCAAAAAAATGCCTGATCCTGTCTGAGGTTAGACACGCGCCGTGCACTGACTGACAGAGCCAGCCAGGCAGGCTGTGTGGAGTACACAGCCTGCCTGGCTGGCTCTGTCAGTCAGTGCACGGCGCGTGTCTAACCTCAGACAGGATCAGGCATTTTTTTTACAAGTCCTGCGGGCCCTAGGAAGTCATGCCCTGCACGGGCTACCACTGTAAAAAGGTATGCTATATTCACATTCCTAAGATTTCAACCACTAGCCACATACAATACCGGGTTTGTTCATGTCAAACAACATCAAAGGTCTATTACCTAATCGTTTTTGTACATATATATTGCAGTGATTTCCTGCTCTGCTTTGCTTAATGAGCTTGGTCATCAGTATGTTGCAGAAAGCAGACAGCACAGCACATCAGTGCCCAAACGTGGTTAGTTGGTTCATCACAGTATTAGTCTTTAGCAGCGGCATAGTTTGCTATAGTTTTTGCAGATGTAGCGTAATAGTTTTTAGTAGTAGAGTTAGTCTTTGATAGTATTATAAAATATAAAACAGGAAGAACAGAGGAACAAAATACTTGGTCCGCGGATACGGTTGCTGTTATTTGATGCTTGATTTTCTATTGCTATGTTTACATGCGGGCATCACGCGATACCTGAATTTAGTTTGTTTGTTCTTTGGATTTTTATGCAGGTCTTAATTATGGGCTCTGCAGCTGAAGAAGTTGGGCATAGTCAAAATAAACTAATCGACTTGTTTCCTGTCACGGTGAGGCTGTTTTTAAAAGACACACATAGCGCACTGTGTGACTAAACTTCTACTGCAGCTAGCATTTGCCTTTTCTGCCCCAGTCATGGTCTGGAAATTTTACAATTTCTCTGTGGTTCTGAAAGCAGCAGTAGTGATCACAACTGCAAAATCATGTAGGATTAGATTGTGGTTATACAATCGTTTGTCAGTAGGATCAGGTGATTTGCAGCAGTTTCATGTTCTTTTCATAGCGTGTCCTTGCTCAAATGAGTGTCATTTCTTATGTTTAACTGTTTCCATGAACTTAATTTCTTGATTTTGCTCGCAAAAAGTGTCACTCTTAGTGTCATACATTTAGTAATTGAATGTCATTCATAAGTACTCTGAAACCTTGAAAATGTCACACATAAGCACTCTTAAAATGTGGCAACTATGCACTCTGTGTTTTCATGTTGAATAGTGGCCTTCCATTTCTGGTGCTTTGCAATAGTTTTAAAAACTTCGTAGAGTTTCTAGTTGCTGAAAAGGCTGTCATTTCTTATATATATATATATATATATATATATATATATATATATATATATATATATATATATATATATAATCTACTGGCGGTCGCCAGTAGATAGTTATAGTTACAACCTATTATCCATAGGAAATCCGCGACATTCTATTTGAAATAACTCTCTTGCCGGTTGACGTATCTTCGAAATTTTCAAACTTTGTGGCCCGCTCCGGTCCGCTCCTACCCTGAAAGTCTCGGGATGATTCGTCAAGCGGGGCCGAGAAAAAGGGGGGTCCCAAAACGCGTTTTCCCCATGCACTTTTCCATAGGAAACTTTAGACACGGCTACAGCCCGAACTGCTGAACGGAATTACACCAAATTTGGCAAAGAGGTAGTTCTTGGTTCAGAAAGAACCCTTTTGTTAAATGGTGTAAATCCGTTCAGTAGTTGCTGAGAAAATGAAAAGTAAAAGTTAGTGATATCTATGGCCGAGTAGGGTCCGCGTACCCTCAGCGCACCCTGCGCGCACCGTCCCGATCACGAGCTGCATGTTAATTGGCTGTCAGCTGGCTGTCAACATTCCGATTCAGGAAATGTTGGCAGCCATTTTGTCCTCGGTAGAACCGAGGGACAGAAACAAGTGCGCAAAGCGCACAAAGGGAGCAGGGTAGAAACACCCTGACCCTCTAGAGTTTGCTCAGGGGTCCACAAGGACCCCTGGGCAAAAAAAAAGTTTTAAAATCGGCAGGATGCGCTCAGGGTGCGCGAATCCTGCCGAAAAAATCGAAGCGCGGTCTCCCGCGCTCGATGTTAATGGCCCCGGGTGGCCCAAGTCCCGGGGGCATGGTGGGGAGGGGGATAATTTAATGTGTGGGGGCCTCAAGGGCCCCCAAGCCCGGGGACCGCCAACCCCGAGGCTTTTTTGAAAAATGGTGCGGGAGGGCTCTGAGCCCTCCCGCATCCCCGGGGACCACTACCTCCCGGGGCTTTTTTAATTAAAAATAAAACCAGTGTGGGGGGCTCCAGCCCCCACACGCCCGGGACCGCCACCTCCCGGGGCACTAAACATTTTAATATGGGGGTCCGTTACGGACCCCAGAGCCCCGGGACCACCACCTCCCGGGGCTGTGTACTGAATGGGAGGGGGCGCGCGGCCCCCTCCTGGAGCCCTTGATGGCCCTGGGGACCACCACCCCCAGGGCCGGCTCCTTGCAGTGTCCCGGGGTGCCTACCCCGGGACACTGTAGTTTGCTATGGCAGGACGGGAGCCTCGCGGCTCCCGTCCTGCCATAGCAAACTGCTTTGGATATTGGAAGAGAGAGCAGGGAAACCTGCTCTCTCTTCCAATATCCAAAGCGATTGCTTTTCCACATGGGGAGCAGCATGTCAGCTGCTCCCCATGTGGAACAGCAATGCCGGCTCCCAAGGGACGTGGGGAGCCGGCGGGACTGTGGGGGATTGGGGACCCCCCACAGTCCCCAACGGAGAGGGCCAGCCCCGGGGATGGGGTCCCCGGGGCAAGTAGTGGCCCGGGAGGGGGCCACGCGGCCCCCTCTCCAAAAAAGAGAAAAAAAGTTTAAAAAAAAATGGAAAGGCCGGCCCCGGGGATGGGGTCCCCGGGGCCTTAAAATGGCCAGAGGAGGGGGCCACGCTGCCCCCCTCAAAATAATAAATATAGAGGCCATGCCCCGGGGATGGGGTCCCCGGGGCCAATACAGGCCCAGGGAAGGGGGCCACGCGGCCCCCTGCCCGTTTTTTTTTTTGGGTAATTTAAAAAAAGGGGTAAGGCCCTGGGGGATGGGGTCCCCAGGGACCAAAAGAGAAAAAGGAAGGGGGCCACACAGCCCCCTTCAGGGGACAAAAAAAAAACGATCGGGCCCGCAGGCCCCGCCCCTTCCTTCACCACTCTGCAAACGCGCCCCTGGCGCGTTTGCAGAGGGGAACAAATTCCCCTTGAATACTGGGGGTCCCTGAGGGCCAACTAGCCCACCAGGAACCTCCAGTATGCGCCAGGGGGCTGCCTTGCAGAGAAGTGTAGAGAGGCCACACCCCTTTTTACACCTCTCTGCAACGCAGCTCTGTGGCGCTTTTTGGATATACCTGTTGGGCTAGTTGGCCCCCAGGGACCCTCAGGATTCAAGGGGAGTTAATCCCCCGACTTAAAACGCGCCACGGGGCACGTTTGCACAGTGGTGAAGGGAGGGCGGGGCTTCAGGTGACATGTGTGCAAACAGGCCCCATGGCGCGTTTTAAGATGGGAATTAAATCCCCTTCAATCCTGAGGGTCCCTGGGGCCAACTAGCCCAACAGGTACATCCAGAAAGCGCCACAGAGCTGCGTTGCAGAGAGGTGTAAAAGGGGTGTGGCCTCTCTACACGTCTCTGCAACGCAGCCCCTGGCGCATATTGGAGGTTCCTGGTGGGCTAGTTGGCCCCTAGGGACCCTCAGGATTCAAGGGGACTTAATCCCTCAACTTAAAACGCGCCACGGGCGCGTTTGCACAGATGTCACCTCAGGCCCCGCCCCTCCCTTCACCATTGTGCAAATATTCCTCTAAAATCAGCCGAAATACGAATTCCGATTTACTCACCTGTTATAAGGAGAGACCTCAGTGCTGTATCTTTCAGCCCAGTACTGGTCCTGAAAAGTAATTTTAACCGTACTTACCAGTAACTTGAATTTCCTTCCATAGGCTAACATTGACTGGTTTCAATTGGAAATTCTTCTAAGTGTTGAGTTTTGGAACTTTAAAATATTCCTGTAAAATCAGCCGAAATACGAATTCCGATTTACTCACCTGTTATCAGGAGAGACCTCAGTGATGCATCTTTCAGCCCAGTACTGGTCCTGAAAAGTAATTTTAACCGTACTTACCGGTAACTTGAATTTCCTTCATAGGCTAACATTGACTGGTTTCACTTGGAAATTCTTCTGTGGAGTTTTGGAACTTTAAAATATTCCTCTAAAATCAGCCGAAATACGAATTCCGATTTACTCACCTGTTATCAGGAGAGACCTCAGTGCTGCATCTTTCAGCCCAGTACTGATCCTGAAAAGTAATTTTAACCGTACTTACCGGTAACTTGAATTTCCTTCATAGGCTAACATTGACTGGTTTCACTTGGAAATTCTTCTAAGTGTTGATTTTTGAAACATACAAATATTCCTCTAAAATCAGCCGAAATCCGAATTCTAATTTACTCACCTGTTATCAGGAGAGACCTCAGTGCTGCATCTTTCAGCCCAGTACTGGTCCTGAAAAGTAATTTTAACCGTACTTACCAGTAACTTGAATTTCCTTCCATAGGCTAACATTGACTGGTTTCACTTGGAAATTCTTCTAAGTGTGGAGTTTTGGAACTTTAAAATATTCCTCTAAAATCAGCCGAAATACGAATTCCGATTTACTCACCTGTTATCAGGAGAGACCTCAGTGCTGCATGTTTCAGCCCAGTACTGATCCTCAAAAGTAATTTTAACCGTACTTACCGGTAACTTGAATTTCCTTCCATAGGATATCATTGCCTGCTTTTTGCTGAAAAAGTTTCTAAGTGTTGATTTTGGAACTTTAAAATATTCCTCTAAAATCAGCCGAAATCCGAATTCTGATTTACTCACCTGTTATCAGGAGAGACCTCAGTGCTGCATCTTTCAGCCCAGTACTGATCCTCAAAATTAATTTTAACCGTACTTACCGGTAACTTGAATTTCCTTCATAGGAATCCTTTGTCTGGTTTTCAGCAGAAAAGTTTCAAAGTGTCGATTTTCACAAACTACAAATATTCCTTAAAAATCGCCTGTATGACTTAAACGCATTCTTTCAACTGTTTACAGGAGATGCACCAGTGCTGGATCCAGGATCCAACACTGAGTAACAAAAAGTAACAATAACAGTTTTTACCTCCTAAGTGAATTTCCTTCCATAGGATAACATTGGTCATTCTATGAGAAAAAGTTTCTAAGTGTCAACTTTTAAAGTACAATAATATTCCTTAAAAATCACGACTGTAACCAAAACGCTTTTACTCAACTGTTTACAGGAGATGTCCCAGGACTGAATCTAGGATCCAGTCCTGTGGTTAGAAAAGTAATGCATAAAGTAACTAATTGCATTTAACTAGAAATTCACATTGAGCTGAATGTTGCATTGTGTTTGAAAATGTGTTGCCCATTGCAACAACTGTAACTACTGTACTTAAAAGTCTATTGCCTATGTGCAAAGTATTTAAACTAAAGTAATTCATTCTGAGAAAGTATTTTTTGTAATGTATAATATAATTACAATGTAATTTAAAAAATAAAATATGTAAAAAAAAATGTTTTCTAAAAAATTTCGAAATCAGTATGAAAAAAATTTATATAACAATTAATACATTTAAAAATTGTCATTTTCAAAACCTTTGAAATTCACTGAAAAAACCGTAGGTTTCAGACATGTTATAGTTACAAATTAGCATTTAAAAAACCTTTGAAATTCACTGAAAAAACCATAGGTTTTAGGGACGTTATAGTTACAAATTAGCATTTAAAAAACCTTTGAAATTCACTCAAAAAACCATAGGTTTTAGGGACAGTTATAGTTAGTTGGACATTGCACTCGTACAAAACCCGTGAAATTCCCCTGTTATAGTTAGTTCAGCTAACTATAACTCGCGCCCCGCAATGCACTGCTGATGACGTCACATATTACATCACTCATGACATGGTCAGTGACATCACTGATGACATCACTGATGACATCTCAAATGACATCACTGATGACATCATCCAGTGACTGTGTTTCTGTAAAGTTTAAATATGTTTAATATATATAGGGAAAGGCGTATTGAAGAATGAGTGGGTGTATAAGTGTCTGAATGGATGATTTAGTACGTGAGTGACTGACTCTACAAGTGAGTGATTAAACGTATCTTACTGAATGCATGGGTTAGTGACTAAACTGTGTGAATGTCTGTATCCGTCTGTTTGTTGGTGTGTAAGTGGATGCATGGATTTGCGAATAGCTACATGAGTGTCTATATGGGTTATTGATTGGTTCTCTGAGTATCTGTATGGCTGCCTGAGTGTTTGTATGGGTGGGGTGTGTGTGACTCTATACATAGATGTGTGAGTGGAGGATTCACTGGGTGCATGATTTCAAGAGTGCATCTGTGATGGACTGCTTGGGTGGGTGAGTGTGTGTATGGGTGTGTTAGTGAGTGAATGTATATCTCAGTGGTACATGTGCGAGTAACTACATATGTAAAAGGCAGTATATATGTGTGTTAGAGTATTTAAATGGCTATAAGTGAGAGTGTGTTATTGTGAGAGTGGCTGTATGGATGCGTGTGTGCTTGAATCAGTTATTGTATAAGAGCGTAAGAATGTGCTAGTATTTGTATGAGTAAGTGAGCTGGTGTGTGTATAACTGTATAGGTGAGTAAATGGGTGTGTGATTAATTTTTTGCATGACTGACTAGGTGTGTGAGTACCTCTATGGATGAGTGGCGGTGTGTGAGTGTTTATATAGGTGTATGAGTGCATATGATAGTCCTGTACTGAGTGACTGTAAGTATGAGTGACTGTACAGGTGAGTGAGTGGATGTGTGTGTAGACCTAAGAATCAGTGAGTGGGTATGTAGTTTTTGGTGTTGGAGTGTCTATGGTTTTGAGAATGGCAGTCTGTAATTTAGAGTGGGTGTATCAAAAGTTATATTAGGGTGTGAGAAGATGCATGAAATTATCACATGGATGATGTCATCAGTGATGTCATTTGAGATGTCATCAGTGATGTCATCAGTGATGTCACTGACCATGTCATGAGTGATGTAATATGTGACGTCATCAGCAGTGCATTGCGGGCGCGAGTTATAGTTAGCTGAACTAACTATAACAGGGGAATTTCACGGGTTTTGTATGAGTGCAATGTCCAACTAACTATAACTGTCCCTAAAACCTATGGTTTTTTCAGTGAATTTCAAAGGTTTTTTAAATGCTAATTTCTAACTATAATGTGTCTGAAACCTATGGTTTTTTCAGTGAATTTCAAAGGTTTTTTAAATGCTAATTTCTAACTATAACGTGCCTGAAACCTATGGTTTTTTCAGTGAATTTCAAAGGTTTTTTAAATGCTAATTTCTAACTATAACGTGCCTGAAACCTATGGTTTTTTCAGTGAATTTCAAAGGTTTTTTAAATGCTAATTTCTAACTATAACGTGCATGAAACCTATGATTTTTTAAGTGAATTTCAAAGGTTTTTTAAATGCTAGTTTCTAACTATGCCAACAGAGGTAGGACATGTGAAGAAAGAAGAAAAAACGCACAGAATGTAGCAAAAGATGTGCAGAAAGAACCAACAGAGGAGCAGAAAGAGGCCTTGTTGCAAAATCATCCTGTGCCCACAACTTTTTCAGACGGGTACTGGTGGTAACTGACTCTGACTAACCAGAGCCAGTGCGCGTTTGCACAGTGGTGAAGGGAGGGGGGGCCTGAGGTGACATGTGTGCAAACGCGCCCCGTGGCGCGTTTTAAGTTGCGGGATTAAGTCCCCTTGAATCCTGAGGGTCCCTGGGGCCCAACTAGTCCCCCAGGTACCTACAGTTAGGACCACAGAGCTGAGTTGCAGAGAGGCGTTCCGAGGCCACGCACCTTTTTTCACCTCTCTGCAACGCAACTCTGTTGTGCTTACTGAAGGTACCTGGTGGGCTAGTTGGCCCCCAGGATTCAAAGGGAATTAACTCCCCAACTTAAAACGCACCACAGGGCGTGTTTGCGCACATGTCACCTGAGACCCCGCCCCTCCCTTCACCACTGTGCAAACGCGCCCCGTGGCGCGTTTTAAGTTGGGGGATTAGGTCACCTTGAATCCTGAGAGTCAGTGGGGCCCAACTAGCCCACCAGGTACTTCCAGTAAGCACCACAGGCCTGCGTTGCAACGCCTGTAACAAATTGTGCAGTTGTGTTTAGGTAGTGAAGAGGGTCGTGCTGGGGGTAGTGTTTTAGGGTTTAGGGTAGTGCAGTGGTGTTTGTGTAGTGTAGGGGGTCATGCTGGGGGTAGATTTAGGGTTTAGGGTAGTGCAGTGGTGTTTGGGTAGTGTAGGGAGTCATGCTGGGGGAGTGTTTTAGGGTTTAGGGTAGTACAGTGGTGTTTGGGTAGTGTAGGGGGTCGTGCTGGGGGTTAGTGTTTTAGGGTTTTAGGGTTTAGGGTAGTGCAGTGGTGTTTGGGTAGTGTAGGGGATACTGCTGGGGGTAGTGTTTTAGGGTTTAGGGTAGTGCAATGGTGTTTGGGTAGTGTAGGGGTACTGCTGGGGGTAGTGTTTTAGGGTTTAGGGTAGTGCAGTGGTGTTTGGGTAGCGTAGGGGTACTGCTGGGGGTAGTGTTTTATGGTTTAGGGTAGTGCAGTGGTGTTTGGGTAGTGTAGGGGTTCGTGCTGGGGTAGTTTTTTAGGGTTTAGGGTAGTGCAGTGGTGTTTGTGTAGTGTAGGAGGTCGTGTTTTAGGGTTTAGGGTAGTGCAGTGGTCTTTGGGTAGTGTAGGGAGTCGTGCGGGGGTATTGTTTTAGAGTTTAGGGTAGTGCAGTGGTCTTTGGGTAGTGTAGGGGGTTGTGCGGGGGTAGTGTTTTAGGGATTAGGGTAGTGCATTGGTATTTGGGTAGTGTAGGGGGTCATGCGGGGTAGTGTTTTAGGGTTTAGGGCAGTGCAGTGGTGTTCGGGTAGTGTAGGGGGTCGTGCTGGGGGAGTGTTTTAGGGTTTAGGGCAGTGCAGTCGTGTTCGGGTAGTGTAGGGGGTCGTGCTGGGGGGTATTTTAGGGTTTAGGGTAGTGCAGTGGTGTTCGGGTAGTGTAGGGGGTCATGCTGGGGGTAGTGTTCTAGGGTTTAGGGCAGTGCAGTGGTGTTCGGGCAGTGTAGGGGGTCGTGCTGGGGGTGGTGTTTTAGGGTTTAGGGCAGTGCAGTGGTGTTCGGACAGTGTAGGGGGTCGTGCTGGGGGTGGTGTTTCAGGGTTTAGGGCAGTGCAGTGGTGTTCGGGCAGTGTAGGGGGTCGTGCAGGGGGTGGTGTTTCAGGGTTTAGGGCAGTGCAGTGGTGTTCGGGCAGTGTAGGGGGTCGTGCAGGGGTGGTGTTTCAGGGTTTAGGGCAGTGGTGGTCGGGCAGTGTAGGGAGTCATGCTGGGGGTGGTGTTTCAGGGTTTGGGGCAGTGCAGTGGTGTTCGAGCAGTAAAGGGGGTCGTGCTGGGGGTGGTGTTTCAGGGTTTAGGGCAGTGCAGTGGTGTTCCGGCAGTGTAGGGGGTCGTGCAGGGGTGGTGTTTCAGGGTTTAGGGCAGTGCAGTGGTGTTCGGGCAGTGTAGGGGGTCGTGCAGGGGGTGGTGTTTCAGGGTTTAGGGCAGTGCAGTGGTGTTCGGGCAGTGTAGGGGGCGTGCAGGGGGTGGTGTTTCAGGGTTTAGGGCAGTACAGTGGTGTTCGGGCATTGTAGGGGGTGGTGCTGGGGCTGGTGTTTCAGGGTTTAGGGCAGTGCAGTGGTGTTCGGGCAGTGTAGGGGGTCGTGCTGGGACTGGTGTTTCAGGGTTTAGGGCAGTGCAGTGGTGTTCGGGCAGTGTAGGGGGTCGTGCTGGGGCTGGTGTTTCAGGGTTTAGGGCAGTGCAGTGGTGTTCGGGCAGTGTAGGGGGTCTTGCTGGGGCTGGTGTTTCAGAGTCTAGGGCAATGCAGTGGTGTTCGGGCAGTGTAGGGGGTCTTGCTGGGGCTGGTGTTTCAGGGTTTAGGGCAGTGCAGTGGTGTTCGGGCAGTGTAGGGGGTCTTGCTGGGGGTGGTGTTTCAGGGTTTAGGGCAGTGCAGTGGTGTTCGGGCAGTGTAGGGGTCGTGCTGGGGCTAGTGTTTCAGGGTTTAGGGCAGAGCAATGGTGCTCAGGCAGTGTAGGGGGTTGTGCTTGGGGTGATGTTTCAGGGTTTATGGCAGTGCAGTGGTGTTAGGGCAGTGTAGGGGGTCGTGCTGGGGGTGGTGTTTCAGGGTTTAGGGCAGTGCAGTGGTGTTCCGGCAGTGTAGGGGGTCGTGCAGGGGGTGGTGTTTCAGGGTTTAGGTGCAGTGGTGTTCGTGCAGTGTAGGGGTCATGCTGGGGTGGTGTTTCAGGGTTTAGGGCAGTGCAGTGGTGTTCGGGCAGTGTAGGGTGTCATGCTGAGGGTGGTGTTTCAGGGTTTAGGGCAGTGCAGTAGTGTTTGGGCAGTGTAGGGGGTCGTGCAGGGGTGGTGTTTCAGGGTTTAGGGCAGTGCAGTGGTGTTCGGCCAGTGTAGGTAGTCTTGCTGGGGGTGGTGTTTCAGGGTTTAGGGCAGTGCAGTAGTGTTTGGGCAGTGTAGGCGGTCGTGCTGGGGCTGGTGTTTCAGGGTTTAGGGCAGTGCAGTGGTGTTCGGGCAGTGTACGGGGTTGTGCTGGGGCTGGTGTTTCAGGGTTTAGGGCAGTGCAGTGGTGTGCGGGCAGTGTACGGGGTTGTGCTGGGGCTGGTGTTTCAGGGTTTAGGGCAGTGGTGTTCGGGCAGTGTAGGGGGTCGTGCTGGGGGTGGTGTTTCAGGGTTTAGGGCAGTGCAGTGGTGTTCGGGCAGTGTAGGGGGTCGTGCTGGGGCTGGTGTTTCAGGGTTTAGGGCAGTGCAGTGGTGTTCGGGCAGTGTAGGGGGTCGTGCTGGGGCTGGTGTTTCAGGGTTTTGGGCAGAGCAGTGGTGTTCGGGCAGTGTAGGGGGTCGTGCTGGGGGTGGTGTTTCAGTGTTTAGAGCAGTGCAGTGGTGTTCGGGCAGTGTAGGGGGTCTTGCTGGGGGTGGTGTTTCAGGGTTTAGGGCAGTGCAGTGGTGTTCGGGCAGTGTAGGGGGTCTTGCTGGGGGTGGTGTTTCATGGTTTAGGGCAGTGGTGTTCGGGCAGTGTAGGGGGTCTTGCTGGGGGTGATGTTTCAGGGTTTAGGGCAGTGCAGTGGTGTTCGGGCAGTGTAGGGGGTCTTACTGGGGGTAGTGTTTCAGGGTTTAGGGCGGTGCAGTGGTGTTCGTGCAGTGTAGGGGGTCGTGCTGGGGGTGGTGTTTCAGGGTTTAGGGCAGTGCAGTAGTGTTCGGGCAGTGTAGGATGTCGTGCAGGGGGTGGTGTTTCAGGGTTTAGGGCAGTGCAGTGGTGTTCTGGCAGTGTAGGGGGTCATGCTGGGGGTGGGGTTTCAGGGTTTAGGGCAGTACAGTGGTGTTCGGGCAGTGTAGGGGGTCGTGCAGGGGGTGGTGTTTCAGGGTAGGTGCAGTGGTGTTCGGGCAGTGTAGGGGGTCGTGCAGGGGCTGGTGTTTCAAGGTTTAGGGCAGTGCAGTGGTGTTCGGGCAGTGTAGGGGTCGTGCTGGGGCTGGTGTTTCAGGGTTTTGGGCAGAGCAGTGGTGTTCGGGCAGTGTAGGGGGTCATGCTCGGGGTAGTGTTTCAGGGTTTAGGGCAGTGCAGTGGTGTTCGGGCAGTGTAGGGGGTCGTGCTGGGGGTGGTGTTTCAGGGTTTAGGAGTCAGTGGTGTTCGGGCAGTGTAGGGGGTCTTGCTGGGGGTGATGTTTCAGGGTTTAGGGCAGTGCAGTGGTGTTCGGGCAGTGTAGGGGGTCTTGCTGGGGGTAGTGTTTCAGGGTTTAGGGCAGTGCAGTGGTGTTCGGGCAGTGTAGGGGTCATGCTGGGGGTGGAGTTTCAGGGTTTAGGGCAGTGCAGTGGTGTTAGGGCAGTGTAGGGGGTCGTGAAGGGGTGGTGTTTCAGGGTTTAGGGCAGTGCAGTGGTGTTCGGGCAGTGTAGGGGTCGTGCTAGGGGTGGTGTTTCAGGGTTTAGGGCAGTGCAGTGGTGTTCGGGCAGTTTAGGGGGTCATGCAGGGGCTGGTGTTTCAGGGTTTAGGGCAGTGCAGTGGTGTTCGGGCAGTGTAGGGGGTCATCCTGGGGGTAGTGTTTTAGGGTTTAGGGTAGTGCAGTGGTGTTTGGGTAGTGTAGGGATTCGTGCTGGGGGGAGTGTTTTAGGGTTTAGGGTAGTACAGTGGTGTTTGGGTAGTGTAGGGGGTCGTGCTGGGGGTTAGTGTTTTAGGGTTTTAGGGTTTAGGGTAGTGCAGTGGTGTTTGGGTAGTGTAGGGGATACTGCTGGGGGTAGTGTTTTAGGGTTTAGGGTAGTGCAATGGTGTTTGGGTAGTGTAGGGGGTACTGCTGGGGGTAGTGTTTTAGGGTTTAGGGTAGTGCAGTGGTGTTTGGGTAGCGTAGGGGGTACTGCTGGGGGTAGTGTTTT
The DNA here is from genome assembly GCA_963921515.1 of Calotriton arnoldi. Taxonomy (NCBI): domain Eukaryota; kingdom Metazoa; phylum Chordata; class Amphibia; order Caudata; family Salamandridae; genus Calotriton; species Calotriton arnoldi. The sequence continues at coordinate 173,038 of CAWUFW010017520.1, read as the reverse complement.
ATGGTGTAGGGTAGTGCAGTGGTGTTTGGGTAGTGTAGGGGTTCGTGCTGGGGTAGTTTTTTAGGGTTTAGGGTAGTGCAGTGGTGTTTGTGTAGTGTAGGGAGTCGTGCGGGGGTATTGTTTTAGAGTTTAGGGTAGTGCAGTGGTCTTTGGGTAGTGTAGGGGGTTGTGCGGGGGTAGTGTTTTAGGGATTAGGGTAGTGCATTGGTATTTGGGTAGTGTAGGGGTCATGCGGGGGTAGTGTTTTAGGGTTTAGGGCAGTGCAGTGGTGTTCGGGCAGTGTAGGGGGTCGTGCTGGGGGGAGTGTTTTAGGGTTTAGGGCAGTGCAGTCGTGTTCGGGTAGTGTAGGGGGTCGTGCTGGGGGGTATTTTAGGGTTTAGGGTAGTGCAGTGGTGTTCGGGTAGTGTAGGGGGTCATGCTGGGGGTAGTGTTCTAGGGTTTAGGGCAGTGCAGTGGTGTTCGGGCAGTGTAGGGGGTCGTGCTGGGGGTGGTGTTTTAGGGTTTAGGGCAGTGCAGTGGTGTTTGGACAGTGTAGGGGTCGTGCTGGGGGTGGTGTTTCAGGGTTTAGGGCAGTGCACTGGTGTTCGGGCAGTGTAGGGGGTCGTGCAGGGGGTGGTGTTTCAGGGTTTAGGGCAGTGCAGTGGTGTTCGGGCAGTGTAGGGGGTCGTGCAGGGGTGGTGTTTCAGGGTTTAGGGCAGTGGTGTTCGGGCAGTGTAGGGGGTCATGCTGGGGGTGGTGTTTCAGGGTTTGGGGCAGTGCAGTGGTGTTCGAGCAGTAAAGGGGTTCGTGCTGGGGTGGTGTTTCAGGGTTTAGGGCAGTGCAGTGGTGTTCCGGCAGTGTAGGGGGTCGTGCAGGGGGTGGTGTTTCAGGGTTTAGGGCAGTGCAGTGGTGTTCGGGCAGTGTAGGGGGTCGTGCAGGGGGTGGTGTTTCAGGGTTTAGGGCAGTGCAGTGGTGTTCGGGCAGTGTAGGGGGCGGTGCAGGGGTGGTGTTTCAGGGTTTAGGGCAGTACAGTGGTATTCGGGCATTGTAGGGGGTGGTGCTGGGGCTGGTGTTTCAGGGTTTAGGGCAGTGCAGTGGTGTTCGGGCAGTGTAGGGGGTCGTGCTGGGACTGGTGTTTCAGGGTTTAGGGCAGTGCAGTGGTGTTCGGGCAGTGTAGGGGGTCGTGCTGGGGCTGGTGTTTCAGGGTTTAGGGCAGTGCAGTGGTGTTCGGCAGTGTAGGGGTCTTGCTGGGGGTAGTGTTTCAGGGTTTAGGGCGGTGCAGTGGTGTACGTGCAGTGTAGGGGGTCGTGCTGGGGGTGGTGTTTCAGGGTTTAGGGCAGTGCAGTAGTGTTCGGGCAGTGTAGGATGTCGTGCAGGGGGTGGTGTTTCAGGGTTTAGGGCAGTGCAGTGGTGTTCTGGCAGTGTAGGGGGTCATGCTGGGGGTGGGGTTTCAGGGTTTAGGGCAGTACAGTGGTGTTCGGGCAGTGTAGGGGGTCGTGCAGGGGGTGGTGTTTCAGGGTAGTGCAGTGGTGTTCGGGCAGTGTAGGGGGTCGTGCAGGGGCTGGTGTTTCAAGGTTTAGGGCAGTGCAGTGGTGTTCGGGCAGTGTAGGGGGTCGTGCTGGGGCTGGTGTTTCAGGGTTTTGGGCAGAGCAGTGGTGTTCGGGCAGTGTAGGGGGTCATGCTCGGGGTAGTGTTTCAGGGTTTAGGGCAGTGCAGTGGTGTTCGGGCAGTGTAGGGGGTCGTGCTGGGGGTGGTGTTTCAGGGTTTAGGTCAGTGGTGTTCGGGCAGTGTAGGGGGTCTTGCTGGGGGTGATGTTTCAGGGTTTAGGGCAGTGCAGTGGTGTTCGGGCAGTGTAGGGGGTCTTGCTGGGGGTAGTGTTTCAGGGTTTAGGGCAGTGCAGTGGTGTTCGGGCAGTGTAGGGGGTCATGCTGGGGGTGGAGTTTCAGGGTTTAGGGCAGTGCAGTGGTGTTAGGGCAGTGTAGGGGGTCGTGAAGGGGTGGCGTTTCAGGGTTTAGGGCAGTGCAGTGGTGTTCGGGCAGTGTAGGGGGTCGTGCTAGGGGTGGTGTTTCAGGGTTTAGGGCAGTGCAGTGGTGTTCGGGCAGTGTAGGGGGTCATGCAGGGGCTGGTGTTTCAGGGTCTAGGGCAGTGCAGTGGTGTTCGGGCAGTGTAGGGGGTCGTCCTGGGGGTAGTGTTTTAGGGTTTAGGGTAGTGCAGTGGTGCTTGTGTAGTGTAGGGGGTCGTGCTGGGGGTAGTGTTTTAGGGTTTAGGGTAGTGCAGTGGTGTTTGTGTAGTGTAGGGGGTCATGTTTTAGGGTAGTGCAGTGGTGTTTGGGTAGCGTAGGGGGTCGTGCTGGTGGTAGTGTTTTAGGATTTAGGTTAGTGCAGTGGTGTTTGGGTAGTGTAGGGGGTCGTGCTGGGGGTAGTGTTTTAGGGTTTAGGATAGTGCAGTGGTGCTTGTGTAGTGTAGGGGGTCATGCTGGGGGTAGTGTTTTAGGGTTTAAGGTAGTGCAGTGGTGTTTTTGTAGTGTAGGGGGTCATGTTTTAAGATGCAATGCTCCAATACCTGACCAGTCTGCACTACATAAAACTGCAAAAAAACTAAAAATAAAAAGTGTTTTGCACACTTTTGTCATTGGGCTATATGTGGGCTACATCTGGGTAATATTTGTGCTACATTTGGGCTCTTTTTTCACTGGTGGCCATCTTGGAAGACTTCTTTGTTATGAAGTTTCCTAATTTCTTCATTTACTGCAGTCTTCTCAGTAGGAAATGCTTTCAGTTTTTTACTTTGATTCCATCAAGAAGGCATTCAGATGTGTCTCACATCTGCCATAAATTCAGAATGTTAGCACTCTAGTTGCTCATTAGATCACTGGAGTAAAGCTACTGCTCACCAGGGAGTTAACTGGTAGTCTGCTGCTGGTATTGAAAGTGATTGTTTCAGTCTGCATGTCAGAATTTTCTAATGAAATAGAAGAGGATATGAGATCTCACTTAAAACATGCCCTAATTTTTCTTTCTGCAGCACTAACCATAATTTCTATTTCAAAAAGAACCCCTCATTTTGTTCCTTTTTAAATTAAATGTTTTAAGTGTTACCGGTTTATTCCAATCAAGATGGCTTCAGGTGTGCCATACTTTTGTCATAAGTAAGGCTGTTAGCGCTCTAGTTGTTCTTTAGAACACTCTGGGAAGCTGCAGTAGAACACAAAGGCATCAACTGGCAGGCTGCTCCTGTTCAAATATAACAGGAAGATATTTGAGATCACACTTGAAATATGTCCTAATTTTTCTTTCTACAGCACTAACCATAATTTCTATGACAAAATGAACCCCCTCATTTTGTTCCTTTTTAAATTAAATGTTTTAAGTGTTACCAGTTTATTCCAATCAAGATGGCTTCAGGTGTGCCATACTTTTGTCATAAGTAAGGCTGTTAGCACTCTAGTTGTTCTTTAGAACACTCTGGGAAGCTGCAGTAGAACACAAAGGCATCAACTGGCAGGCTGCTCCTGTTGAAATATAACAGGAAGATATTTGAGATCACACTTGAAACATGTCCTAATTTTTCTTTCTACAGCACTAACCATAATTTCTATGACAAAATGAACCCCATCATTTTGTTCCTTTTTAAATTAAATTGTTTAAGTGTTACCAGTTTATTCCAATCAAGATGGCTTCAGGTGTGCCATACTTTTGTCATAAGTAAGGCTGTTAGCACTCTAGTTGTTCTTTAGAACACTCTGGGAAGCTGCAGTAGAACGCAAAGGAATCAACTGACAGTCTCTGCCCTTGTTGGATGTACATGTTTTACTGAGAATGTCAGACTTCATTCTCACATGAGTGAGAAAGATAATGTGAATTTACAGAAAATATGCTCTCATTTTAGCTTCTGGAGCACCTTCCAAACCTCCATGGGACAAGCATGAGAAAAGTGTTCTCTCAAACATGATTCATGATATCCCAGCAGAAGGTTTTTCACATGGTAAAATCACCTTAGAATACACCACAATTCCTAAAATTAGTATGGTACCATCAACAAATAAATTCTAATGTAACTAAAGCCTGTTATCACCCTTTATAGTTCTCCTTTTGGTGACCCTCAAAATCTTCTATTCACTACAATGCATTTCAATGAGGTACTATCATTTATATTGGTCCCAAGATGGCTGCCAGCAATTCCAGGATGAAGTGCTGACAGCCAATCAGATCTCACGATGACATGTGTGGTTAGGCTCCGCCCAGATATATATGTGACTTTACTTTTGATTTTCTCAGGAACTACTGAACGGATTTACACCATTTAAGCATAAGGCACGACACTGAACCAAGGGCTACCTCTTTGCCAAATTTGGTGTAATTCCGTTCAGCAGTTCGGGCTGTAGCTGCGACTAAAGGTTCCTATGGAAAAATGAATGGGGAAAACGCGTTTTGGGACCCCTATTTTTTCTCGGCCCCTGCTTGACGTATCACCCCGAGACTTTCAGGATAGGAGCAGACCGGAGCGCCCCAACAAGTTGGAAACTTTCGCGAAGATTCGTCAACCGGCGCCAACGTTATTTTAAATAGAATGTCGCGGATTTCCTATGGATAATAGGTTTTAACTATAACTATCTACTGGCGACCGCCAGTAGATAATATATATATATGTATATATATATATATATATATATATATATATATGTAGAGAGAGAAAGAGAGAGAGAGAGTGAGAGAGAGAGAGAGATCTTCAAGGTACATAGATGTGGATTTAAGAATAATAAATCCCTTTATTAGCTTACCATTTCAATATTTTGTCCCTCTATATTATGGTCATGATATTGTGACCCATCGATATGGACTTGATATTCCCTACTACAATCCCCTCGTCAGGGCTACAAGATAAGATGTAAATACTGCAGTACAATACAATATAACTTAACTGCCAGAGCTGTCCAATCCTTCCATCGAAGGAAATCTGGCCTTACCGTCCATGAGGCTGCCACCAGCTTCTATCCAGATCCAAATTTTCATCAGGGAAAGGGGGTACAACTACAAAGCAATCAATATCAGATTATTCAGTAGACAAGACATAAAGGAACACCAAAGGTTACGAAGAAGAGGACCAGAATTTACAGTGGATATATCAAAGACTGATATGTTTAGATATGTTTTTATATCTTATGTTTTGTCTTATCACCTTGTGCTGTACTTTGTCTTTGTGATGCAGTGTCTTCTAGCATTGGAGTATTTCATAACCCATATAAACTGGACATCTGTCAAAGCCTTTCCTAACTCCCTGCAATCTCACTAATAACTTACTCAAACCACATTCTCTGCTGATGCAATTCGATTGCCACAATATTTCTGTGTCTCTACAACCTTCTTTCACCCCACCCAGTTTAAAGGAAGTGAACAGGAAATGTTATTATGTAAATTTGTGAGGTTGAAAATATGCTCCCTCTCTGCTTCCAAAGAGCCCTTTTGTCTTTGACCCAGTTCTACATAGAATGGGTTTATAATTGCTGTAAGTATAAGTGTTCAATAAGGTGTGTATTTCTGTTCTTCCTTAGGATTACAAGTTCCCAACCAAGGTTACTTGAAGGTGTGTATGTTCGTTCTTTCCAACAAGGATGAGGGCGGCTTGGATCTCACTAGTAAAGTCTACAATGAAAGTAGGCTATAGTCAAGAACCCACTTGAGAGAATTTTAAATTCTATACTGATTCAAATGTTGTGAGAATCCTGCCAGCTACCCATCTAGTTACCCAGGCCTTTGAGAATAGTTTCATCAAAATGCCATGAGCTACGGAAATAACACTGTGCACTCTTTGATTACCAATAACACCATAGTGGTGACATTCATCATGCACTTACTTGCTTCATTTGCCTCCTCTTTATTTCTGAGGAGCCTGCAAAATGTCAATGAGCAAAAACTAAAGACAGTAAAGAGGGATCATATAGCCATGGACTGCGACCCCTAAGCAACCCGTTGCGACCCCTGCCACCTAGTTTGCGTCCCCTGGCCTGGCTTGTGGATCCCAATCACATTCTAGTGCATACAACACAGCAGGCGTAGGTTAGATTTAAAATAATTTTATTTAACCTCAAAATAGCGTTGTGCTGGGCAGTGGAAGGTCTACATTATGTAGTATATATGCTCTAGCAGGAGCCACTTGTATGCATGTATGGGTGCGGAGGGCTGGGTGGGCAAGTCAGGTTTAGGAGAAAGCTGCAGCCCTGGAGCTTACTCACATGCTGCCAGCAAGAGACTGCCTGCTGGTTTGCCTGGGCCTGCCTTGCAGCAGAAGGAAAATGGGAGACATTACCAGTGCCAGCCTGTTAGGTGTAGGAATCGATGTGACGTGTGTCCTTTCTACATGTTTGTACCAAGCCCAGCAGCCCATGCTGCATCACTTACTTAATGTGCAGGTAGGCAGTGGAGCTGGAATAATGGATTACGGTAGGGCAGGGGCTGGATGTGCATTAAAGATAGTCAAAGAAGCAAAAAGAAAATTCTGGAACGGTGTCCACATATTTTGCATCAATGATGAAATGATGAGTCCACCCGGGCCTGGATTACTGTTGAAATGTTAGGTCACTACCCGTCGGCCCAGGCGCTGCATTAAGTGTTGAAATAATAACTTAATGCAAGCCTAATGCATTATAAATGTTGAAATTCTGTTTGTTATGCATTGGCTGTATTCCTGTTTGCCGTAGCATCAGAAGCAGCGGCTCTGATCACAGATACAATTTGTGCATACACTGAACCGGTCTGCTCCAGCGCCCCTAGCAGACAGGGAGACTTTAACAAGCATTGGCATAGCCAATAGATCTTGCCTGTGGGGCCTTATAAGTGTTTAGCCAGAGCTATTGGTTTTGCCAATGTCTTTAAACTATACTATAGAGCATTGTGGCTACTGTGAAGCATGTTGAAAAGTTATAATAAAAAAGTGTTATGAGCATTTTGTTACCTTATATTTAACCAAGAAGACATTATGTACAACTGAACACCCCCATTAAAGAAAGAATTAACATTCAAAAATGTCTTCTAGTTTTTATGTCCTTGCAGTGCTGACAACTTCTTCCTGCCTGTTCTAGTGCTTGTTTGTTATAGTTTTCTTTTGTTATGGGGAGGGCATAAACAACGGGAGGGTGGAGGTTGGGAAATAGTACTTGAATTACAACACGAGCAGCAGAGGGAAACTAGGGGAGAATCAACAAATGCCAGATTCCGAGAGCAGAGTGAGGTGGTGCTTAGTGATGCTGAGGTGGTGGTGTGCTGGTGCAGACGTAATGCTCAGGTGATGCTGAATGATACTCAGGTAGTGCTGAGTGATGCTGAGGTGGTGGTGTCCTGGTGCGGAGGTGATGCTCAGGTGATGCTGAGTGACACTGAGGTAGTGGTAAGTGATACTGGGGTGGTGCTGAGTGATGCTGTGGTGGTGGTGCTACACTGGTGCTCTGACGGTGCTGAATGATGCCGAGATGGTGCTGTGCTGATGCCGCGGTGGTCCTGTGCTGGTGAAGGTTGTGCACTGATGCTGAGGTGGTGATGTGCTGACGCTGAGATGGTGCTGTACTGATGTTGAGGTGGTGCTGCGCTGGTGCTGCTCATGCTGAGATGGTGCTGCACTGGTGGTTGTGCACTGATGAGGAGGTGGTGCTGTGCTGATGCTGAGATGGTGCTGTGCTGATGCTGAGGAGTTGCTGTGGTGGTGCTTAGGTGATGCTGAGTGATACTGAGGTGATGCTGAGTCATGCTGAAGTGGTGCTGAGTCATGTTGAGGTGGTGGTTCTGCGCTGGTGCTCAGGTGGTGCTGAGCTGGTGCTCTGGTGGTGCTGAGTGATGCTGAGATGGTGCTGTGCTGATGCTGAAGTGGTGCTGTGGTGGGGCTGCGCTGGTGCTGAGGTGGTGCTCCGCTGAGGTGGCGCTGCACTGCTGGTGGTGCACTGATGCAGAGTTGGTGCTGATGCTGTCATGGTGCTGTGCTGATGTTGAGATGGTGCTGTGATGATGCTGAGGTGGTGCTGTCCTCTTGGTGGTGCACTGATGAGGAGGTGGTGCTGTGCTGATTCTGAGATGTGCTGAGTGATGATGCGGTGTTGCTGAGTGATGCTGTGCTGGTGCTGAGTGATACTGTGCTGGTGCTGAGTGATGGTGTGGTGGTGCTGAGTGATGGTGTGGTGGTGGTGCTTAGGTGGAGCTGAGCTGGCGCTCAGGTGGTTGGTTATATGCAGCGGTGATGCTGAGGTGGTGCTGCACTGATGCTGCACAGAAGCTGAGTTGGTGTTGCAGTGGTGGTGGTGGTGGTGCACTGATAAGGAGGTGTTGCTGCGCTGATGCTATGATGGTGCTGTGCTGATGCTGAGGTGGCCTTTGCTGGGCTGGTGCTGAGGTGCTGATGATGTGTTGGTGCTGAGGTTGTGCATTATCACAAATTTAGAGGGAAGAGCGATTTACATTTCCCTTTACTACGGCTTTACACTTGTCACCACTACTTTTGAATTGGGGATAAAAACATGTGCAGAAAATGTAATAATGTATACAGAAAAAGTAACTGCACGCATTAATCACTGCTTCTTGCACTGGGATATAATTCGGGTGCAAAGTTTCCCCACAAATAGATTGTACTTGGTCATTTAGGTAGGTAGCTGTATGTTTATGTAAAAATGTAGGGCAAGGCTTAAAACGAAAAAGGTAAACAAAACGTTTAGTCAGTTGGGTGTACTCATTCTATAGGACAGCTGAGTTCCTTCATCCAATCAGAAAAGGTCTTTGACCCTTTATTTGCATGGCACAGCTTGAATGCCTGTACATCTAAGAATTCCGTTCTACATTATGTACATTTTTATATTGTTTAAATATGTGCTTGAATTGGAAATTTAGAAGTGCACAGAAGTAAGTCTCTGTACTCTTCCAATGAAAGTACTGAACCTCTGCTGAGAAGTGCAGGTACTCGTACTCTGCCTTTCAAAAACAAAGAAGTAAAGGTACTCCGTGCCTGCTAACCATGAAACACATGCCACGATGTTGAAGTCTGATCGCCTGATCTTGTGATGCTAGGCTGAAACAGCCACACGATTCTGATTAAATGTGCCTCTTGTTGACTCCATGCGCCTGATATTTATAAACTCACACAATTCACCTAAAGAATGTAACAGTCCGTGTTCTTTGACAGTGTAACTCAGAAAAGGCGTGGCTCCTGATCAATAAACTCAAACATTTATGGCCAAGCTATTTCCGGTTTTGGTACTACGTTTATGTTTACGGCTTTCCTTTGCTCTGCCCTCTGGTACACACATTACAGTTAGCTAGGTCCCCACAAAGAACGGTCATGTGTTGTCTAGAGTAGGCCTGTGCCCTTCACCTCCCTGCTTTGAAACTGGAATCTCTCCTCCCATCCCGGAGAGGAGAGTGGTGCCCATGTCAACGAACTGGGGAAGTAGAAGCAGGGCTCCAGTCGGGGGTACACCAGGTACACGGCGTCCCCCCACTCTTTTCACAGGGTGGACGCCGTCCCCCCCTGCCAAGAAGCTGGGCCCCACAGAAATATGCTGAACGTGTCCCGGTGTATTTTGTGTTTACATTCAGCCTCATTCAGTGACCGAGAGATTGACAGAGGCCCGCCCAGAGGTGGGAGATAGCAGCAGCATGGAGTGAGCGTGACTAACAATCACAGTAAAATAGTAATAAAGTGCCATGGCAGAATGCAATCACGCAGACACATGCCTAAAGCAGAAACAGTACCTTTGCTGCGCAGTGACTGGCGTTTCTAAAGTGTGTGTGGTAACAAACACTGCTAGTGAGATAAAACATGCCATGTACAGACACGAATTAAACTCACATTCATGGGGGGGGGGAGCGAGGAGATTGATGAACTCATGCAGGGACTTTGCAGAAAGGACGGTGCAGCCCCATGTATAACCAGCTGGAGTTTTGGGCAACTGTTTTTACGAGCTGATAGGAAAGGCACTAAACCAGGGCCGGACTGGCCGTAGCGGGCACCGGGCAATTCCCCGGAAGGCCGCCAGGTTGGGGGCCGGTTTTAGGCCCTGGGGGGGGCCATTTTTGTTACCGGGGGCCAGCAATATCAGCCCCCTGTAACGAAATCGGCCGAAATCGGCCGTAGCAAACAGCTCGGCCGCACCCCCCTCCTCACCCCCGGGGGGGCCAGCCGAGCAGCTTGCCTGGGCCGGTTTCAGTTCACAGTCCGGCCCTGCACTAAACTGTATTAACAAATCACATTCCTGTGCATGTGTGTGTGGGGGGGGAGTGACGTGCCTGATGAACACGGAGAACCTTTTATCAAGTCTGCTCAGACCTGGAGAGGGAAGGAGGCCTGGGCGAGGAGAAAGAGGCTCGCAGGGGCATATTATCAGGGGCCGGCGATAAATATCGCAAAGCGCGCTTAGCGCTTGCATATTTATCGTCGGCTATCTCTGTAATTTATCGCCCGGTTAGCGCGTTATTAACAACGCGCATCGCCGAGGCGATAAAAATTTCAGAGATAGCGTGGATATCGCCGTTTTCCATGTGGAAAACGGCGATATCCTAGATGATAGGCCTGTGGTCTTAGCCACAGAATCCACCCCCATGTTAAGTATGCCTTAGTCAGGAATTTAACAGACGTTAAATTCCTGTGTTAAATACATAACGCCGATTAAAATAATCGCTTCCCCGCATTGTAAATATCGCGAAGCTGCCTTCGCGATATTTACCCATGTTGTTTCCACAGACACGCCTACTTTGCATCTCATTATCGATGCAAAGTCAGGCGTGCTGGAACGGGAGCAAAACCAGCAAAACACGCGATAGCGTGTCTTTGCTGATAAGGCGATATAATTATCGCCGCTTCTGGCGAAAACGGCCGCAAAAGCGGCGATAATTGTTTATCGCCGCCTTGTTAATATGCCCCGCAGGGAGGTAGAAGGGAGAGCTGCTAAAGGCAGGAGGAGGCTGTCAGGGCTGGGGAGAAGCAGCCCCCAGACTTAAGTAGGAGGAGAGAGAGTCAGTGGTGAGGAGATGCCGGTCTCGACGGTATATGAGGCTGCTGGGGTGGAGGAGATAAGGAGGCAGCCCTGGTGAAGAGAACAAGAGAAGAGTGAGTGGTAGGCGTCCCTGAAGCGGGCGCCGTGCTTCTACACAGCCGAGGCATACAAGAAAAGAGTGCACAAAGGAACTTAAAGTAAAAAAACACCACAGTAAGTGGGAGGGTCGGAAACACTAAAAGATGGGACATACTAAACATATCCACCAAACAAAAGCAGCCCTTTATGAAGGGCACTAACAGGAGCCAATAAATAACGTGGATGGTACTTCAAGCCCTATTCTAGATACTACACGTCTCGCAGAGCAGCGCATGCGCACTGCTAGGCTCGACCTAATTTTTTTTTTTTAAATCATTCTCACTGAATTCCCTGCATGCCAGGGACCAGATCCTCAGCTGTGCCTGCACACGGGCTCGGCTCCTCTGTTCCTAAATTCCAAGACACATCTTCTCCAGGGAGTGCCTACCATCAACTGGTGTCCAGATTAGACATTTCATTACTATGAGGCATCTTTCAGTTTGTTTGCAATTGGAGGCATAAAGTCCTGCCTTATTTGTGTGTCTTTAAACACAAGTCTCTCTACAGCCCAGGCAGCACCACAGAAGCCCTCTGGGGAGGCCGGAGTTGGGTAAAATGAAAAGATGTAATAGTCACCGAACCACACTGAGAGTTGTCTGCGGTAAGGGAAAGGAGACAATAGTAGGACATGAAGGGAGAAAGTTTTCCTTCATCTCTCTCACAAAAGCAGTTGGCATCAGTATCAAGTAGCTGGAGACCAAGCTGACCCCTTTCCATCTTCTAACCTGAGTGTAAGTGCACTTTTAGATGAATACATAGTGCCTGTAAAGCTGGTGTTGCAATTTTTTGTACACCCACACTAATCTTGCATTGATGTTAGCTAAGGCCTAATTTGTTTAGACAATTTAGAACATGCAAAGGGTATCTTGCAAATGTGGCTTGAGCTTGAGCCACTCGTTTTCACACTATTATAGTACCAGCGAACATATTGCAGGATGGTTCAGCACCCGCTTAAAACATTTGGTGCTCTTGTGCTTTAAGGCAAATGGTTTATTCAGAATTAAGTAGGTCCACATTTTGAATTTAGAGCGCTCCAGTCTTCAGGATTTGTGCTAACCTGGTTTGGTAATAAAAAAATACAACCACATACTGTGGTAAAGTGGGCATCTCACGCCCCTGGACCTCAGTGCAAGTGCACCTCATGCAACATTGATGGCTACCCCCCTGAACCTGTGAGCTGGAACCTCAGGGGTTTGTGTCTTCTGCACCCTGCCCCAGAGATCTGCGCTGCCCACGCGGAGCAGCTTTTACTTAGTGCACTGAAATGTACAACGTGAAACTAGAAAACAAGGACCCATTCATCTCTTGGCCAAATTGTGTGATCCTAGGCAATTAACTGCTTTCACTCGGCCCCCTTGTCCTTTATCATCACATTTCAAAACACCTTGAAACAAAAACGTTCAAATATGTGCTGTACAAAACCTCTCCTGCATATATGCCATAGATGTTAATGTTGCGCCTTTTCTAATAACAACTTAGGCCACGTAGAGGGTACATATGACAACCGGCTTGATTCTTGGTTGACTAATGGCATTGTCATCGGGACAGAAGGGAAAGGGGCTTGACATTTTGTAAGTTCATGTTTAAAAACGTATCCATTTTAGTAAATGCCACTCAATGCACTGATACAATTTAGTGTACTGCATTGTTGTACAATGTGTAAAAAGGTTCTAAACTGATGCTGCATTATCTCAACCCTGGGTCTGAAGATTCTGTCTGGTATGACCATGTATGTGGGAGCATTTTCAATAGAATTTCAATAACATTTCTTAATTTTATAGAGTATTTCATCTGCTTCTACTTCCGATTTTCCAAACGTTTTGTTTGATGTAAATATTCTAATGTAAAATGCATCACTTCTGGTGGCAGCACCAGGCCAAAGGACGTGTGGTGTCACTTTCTGTGATGTCATGAGGTGAGTGTCTCAAAGGTTGCACAATGCTACTTCCTGTGATATCACCAAGTCAAAGGTCTTGTGACATCATCTGCTGTGTCCAACGGCTGGTGATGGCACTTCCACTACCCCATGCGTTTTAGTGAATCGACCTCCATGCTTAGAGCCTTGTTTACTTTTGCTTCCTGCTCCTGCCTTCATGTCCACTGAGACCAAAAGCAGAAAGGGCAGTGTTATGGGTACTAAACGACATGGCTACGTTAGAAAGCCTGTAGTTGGCACAGTAGCTATAACTGTACATCATCTAAGCACCATTAGTGGATAAATGGAATAGGTGTTCTGGTGATTGTCCTTGGATTGGGCCCCCTACACAGTTGGTCTGATTATTGTAAATATTTTGTGAGCCAGTAGGTCTCTTTATAGGAGCTCCAATACATATTCCAAGGCTATATCTATGTTTCAGTTAGTCAAGTTTTTACTTTTCCTTTTTGACTGGATAATGTATAACGCAATTAGGTTTCTATTCTGGGTAGTCAAAGCAAGATTGAATCAGCCAACACATTTTTCGCTTGTCAAGTAATGTTCCTGAGTTTTTTCAAAATATTGAATATAGGCCAGTAAAGTTCATTGCCACAGATTATTGGCCAAACCTGAAAAACTGGTTCATCCACCCACGGTTTCAGTCTATAGTATCTTTCATACAAAGAGTGTGAACAAGAATAGAACCTTGGGCACTAAAGTGATGGTCGGTCAGAGTTTGAAAGAGGTTTCTTAATTTACTCAGTAGAGAGTGATTGGTTAAGTAGGAGGCACGCCTCTATAGAGCCATTCCTTCTACTTCCATGCCTGAAGTATTTTTGGATTTCAAGTATGAATGTATGCTTGACAATATCAAAGTCTGTTGACAAGTCAAGAATAGTCAGCAAGAAGGAGTCACCTCTGTCAAGAATGCATAAAGCATCATCAACAACATGTACCATGGCTGTCTGTACTGCATCCAGATATAAATCCTTATTGAAATCAGCTAGGAGAGTCTTTTCAGAGATGTTCTGCTTAAATTGATTATGTACAAAGCTCTCAAGTATTGTGGTTAGAAAAGGCAAGCCTGAGACAAGGTGAAATAGTTGAAGTCTTCAGGATCTACGGACCGTTTTAAGAAAAGGGATCAGCCAAGCCCAATCTTAAAGAAAAAGTGTTAACTCGCCCTGGTCTAGAGAAAGGTTGACTGGGTTTGTTCAGTAAGGAACAATATAGTTACTTTACTCCTTTGCCAGTTTAGCAGGGATTGGGTTACAAAAAATACTGGAAAGTTTTAAGTTTGTAACTGTTAATCAATCCAGATTTGGATATCTGCTTCAAACTGATACAGTTGTTGAGAGCATTTTGCCAGATTGTACAAATTCCATTTAATTTTAAGCAAAAAAAATGGCAAGTTTGATGTGTTTTACTTTTACATCAAAGGGATTAGTGATTTCCTCACATTTGTTATCTGGGTCAGCCACAGTATATAGGGAGGAGGATTCATTGCCTGTTTAACAATGTCAAAAAGTTTTGCAGTGAGTTTAATTCTGCTTCTATGGTAGCAGCCTGAAATTTGAAATGCTGCACGATTGGCTAGGTTGAGAACTGGGGGGCAGACATCATTCTTTCATGCAGCGCAAGGCAGCAAACCACATTGCTGTGCTGCACTGCACTCTGTGAAAGGGAAAGGGTAGGAATGCATCGTAGTTACCAAAATACAGTGCATTTCTGTCCTTTCCTAGCACTGGTGCACTCTTGGCTGCCTAGCGCCAATGCAGGCACCTTTCGGTCATGGTGCAAGGGTGCCTACGTTGTAAGCAGGAGTATTTTTGTGCAGGAAGGGACACCTTCCTACACAAAAAACAATCCTGAGAGGCATTTTCCTCTTTCTATGTGTGCTGCAGAATGCAGCACACATAGAAAGGGGATAAACTGAGGAGAAATAAAATTATTTCTCTTTGTTACGCCTCACCTGGGGAGGCGTAGCATTTTGACACATTCCCAGATCGCCACTAATGGTAAATGTAGGAATGTGCCAAAATCCATGGGTGGATGCAAGGAAACACCCATGCTCCACCCAAGGAACGCCTCCCTGCTGCAGAATTATGCAAGGTAGCCATTTGCACATCACGATCATATTGGATTTAATTTTTTTAATGTTTGTTAAATTGCTATTTCAAGAGGACGGATGGCCATTTCGGAACTGTAAATTAAAAATAAACTGTGTGCATGATGCTGCACAAATGATGATGTGTGAGGCCCAGTAGCAATGTGCTGGGGCTGTCTCAAGAGTAGACCTGAACTCTGATTAACACTTACAGGTGAGATGGGCGTGGCTAGCGCCCAAGGAAGATGGCGGCGCCCGAGTGACTCTCCTCAGGACGGACCGAGTGTCGGCAACATTACGGAGCTTTCCCCTTCAGCGGACCGCCGAAGACGAAGGGCATAGATGCAGTGATGGTTGAGGGTAGCTTTTGATGAAGCTGCCCTCCCTTCTTTGTACGTAAGTGCCGCTTTCCTTATGCTCGTGGCTTCAAGATAACTCCGGCCACCATTTTAGGATGCCGGAGCTCCCGCGGTGAAACTCCAAATGGCACAGCAGTCTTAACGTTTATAAATAAGGAGGGCACAGATTCAGTGACTGATGCAGATAGCTTTTGTTGATGCCGCCCTCTTTTTCAGTCATTCAACTGTTGCTTTCCTTTATTTGCGGCTTCTTCATAATGCCGGCCGCCATTTTACGTTGACGGAGCTCCCGCTGGGGAACACTTAATAACATAGAGGTAGACAAATTTTTTTTAAAGTCCATATACAGTTTACTTCTGTTGGAACTCTTCAGTTTTTGCTGTGTAGTGCAGTTCTGTCACAACACTGGCGGCCATTTTGAGCTGTTGAACTCCTTGAGCCCCTGGATTTGAAGATCCTATTTTTGTCTATTGACCTACGCACTCGAACAACTCCGGTATAAGGTAGAGCACTTTGAGAGGCAGAACAGCTTGATCCTTCCATCCTCCTCTTATCGGTAGATTGAAGAAGGCGAAATCTTTATTAGCACCCTCTGCTCATCAATTCATCACCCACTCAATTTATTTCATGCACCTGGTAACAATGGAGGACTCTGTGGTATCCCTACAAAGGGATGCTTCTACATCAGGCTCTAATGGTGCGCCTGGAAAGATATCTACCAAATGTGTGAAAAAAGATCCGCCTTCTCCTCCTGTGGGAATCAACAGAAATTGCCGTTAGCATGAGCTGAAGCCATTTTTGTTGTGGCATCCATTTTTGTTAGCCATGTGGTTCTTCCGTCTTCACTGTCGCTTGTCTTTCTATTAAGCTTGAGTCATCAACTGTAGTTAACTCCTTCAGTACTGAGCCAGAGCAATGTATGAGCTCAGAAAGGCCTGTAGCTGCTAGAATGCACCTGTCGTAGAAAGTAACTGTCAGGCTATTCCAACTGATGTAAACAGTTCTGTTTCTCCTCCCACTGTGCTGACTAAAGTGATTTCTATCTGTCCATGTTAGTCGATAGCTATTCCTGTGTGCCTGTACCTTCTATTTGAGTCTCCATGCTTACTGTGCAACGAACTGGGTATATAAGACCCTTGGTTTCTGTATTCCATGTACTACCTCATACAGTGCCTGAGGGTGTTGTATTGATGTAGTCCCACTCATGAGTGATTAATAAACTTGTTATTTGATATTCCAGCTTCCGTGCCAATCTCTATTTTGTTGGTTTAAGGACCCGTGGACAGATAAGGGTAAACCCCTGCACCGCTGGGCCCCTAAAATGGCTCATTTCCACAGTTTGGTGCCCGACTCGTGGGGCTCATCGGAGACGCGGCTGCCCGAAGGAGTGGTCTTGACGGAGGACAGGAATCTACTGAGGAGGTACCCTGCACGAGGAGACTCTTTGTCTTTGCAGACCGACGTGTTTTTCCGGTTTTCCCGATCTGACCCTCCAGGTGGTGCCTGTCCCGACTGAGATCTCCTTTGGCGTAAGTATTGCAGTGACCATTAGGTCAACCCAGGTGGAGGCTGGAGACTTTTGTCATTTAGTAAAATTCATAAGTAGAGATACGGAGCGCTCTTGAGTGTTCCGCCAGGCCACTTGGTAATTTGGTCTCTTCTTGCAAAAGGCTTGGGGGTTTTACCCTATCTTGTTTTGGGTGAGTCTGCGGAACCCTGTAATAGGCATGCCTTATGATTTAGTAAAGACACAGAGGGGCCGATTCCGATTCGGGCCGGAAATCGCTCCGACCGAGCCGGACCCGGAGAGATTTCCGACCAAATCGGACTCTGGCAGTCCGACCGAACGAGTACGATGCGCACGCATGCCATCGGACTCGAGTCGGTCGGACTCCCATTGAAGTCAATGGGAGCCGGTCGTACAACGCGTACGCGGGCTCCCATTGACTCAATGGGTGCGAGGCGGACAAGGGCGCCCCTACAGCAGGTACGCGTCGATGCGCATTGCGGCGTACATGCACAGGTAGGGGGACCCAGGGTCCCCCTGTGTGCGACTCACGTGCCTACGCGTACAGGGGGTCCGACGCGGACCCCCAAAGTCCGGCTCCGGCAGCTTTTCGAGCCGGACGGTGCGAGTCGATCGGACTGCTCGCGGCGCGCATCGTACTTACCCGGCCGGGAAACGTCTCCATAGCGCGGTGCGAGTCGTGTCCATGCGAGTCGGTCGGAGCGTGTTGAAGCCGTGTTCGAGTCGGTCGGAGATTTCGCGGGTGCCTGCATCGTACTCGCTCGGCCGGACCCGCGTACGATTCGGTCGGGAAACAGGGCTCCGAATCGGATCCGGTAAATCCAAATCCGATTCGGAGCCCTACCGGCCGAGATCGGAATCGGCCCCAGAGTGTTTACGAACACTCTGCCAGACCAACTGGTAATTCGGCGTATTTTGGAAAAGGTCTGGGGCTAGAGCCTGTCTTCTTTGGTAAGGTCGCTACAGCGGCACTCTTGATTTTGGATTTGCTTGGCCAAGATTTTGGTTTTGTTTGTTTGTTGCAATAAACAAAGGCAGGTAATGAGGAGATTTTTGTCTCTACTTTTTATACTTGGGATAAATACTATTTAACTATAATATTATATTTTACTATAATATTTTTGGCATGCCTGCTCCTAGCACACTTCGTAGAATGTGTTGCTGTCTTGGAGGTACCAATATGGATCTAGAAAGTAGTCAGCCGGCTCCCCTAGAGGGGACACCTAAATAGGTTTATGTATATTAAATATGGCATTTCTTCCATAATGTATAGTACACTGTGGAACAAATATACGAAAAAGGATCCTGATTTACGATGGCCAGTAAATGGGTGATTTGATTTTAAAAAGATTCAGTATGTAGAGCAGTATCTGTTTCAACGAAAGAATCGACAAGATATGTTTGATTGTGTACGAATGTGGGGATTTTTCTCTTTATGATATTTGTAACATGGAACAGTGTTTGGGCTGTTTACTTGTCTTAGGTGCAGTCTCTGGACTGCTTTTGAGAGCTCTTTTATTTGTAAATATGATTTACAATTGGTTTGGTTTGAGTATAGTCTGTGGGCTGCCTCTTGTTTTTGTCCTGGTGTTGATTTGTGGGTTGCTTGTGTGTTTGAGTGTCTATGAGGTTTGTGGACTGACACCGGTGGTAATGCTTGTGAAGTACTTGTTTGAGTGAGTAGCGACTGTGCTCTTTGTGTAAGGATGACTTGCCTCAGCAAGCTGTGTTGTGTGTTATGAGTGTGTGGCCCCTTCTTGAAAATGTCTGGAATGAGCTCAATTTGGTTTGTTGTCGTCATTGTGTTCTGCAGATGCCATTGGAAGAATTACACTTTAAATTTCAAAGAATGAATTATATAAAATATGTTAAGTAGCTGCACGCTACTATGGAAAGTTAAGCAGTAACAAAGTATAGATGTGTAAACATTCAATTATTATATTGCCACAATGGTAAAAAAAAAAATAGATTTAAAAATCGAGGCAGAATTGCCTAGCATTCCATATCAAAAGAGAAAATGTTATCTCACAACAAGTAAAGCACTTTGAGACCTTTGGGTATAGCTAAAGCTATAAAATGTTAAAACTAACTTTACCTAGAAAAAGGCACTCAATAGGGAAAAGTAGGCCTCACAGAGAAAAACGAATTTGTGTGTTTTATACAACTAGGACTTAACAAAATTAAAAATAGATCCCCATCATTTTGTTAGTACTGCCTATCAGCTGCGCAAAATGTTACAGCACTATCCTTAGATACATCATATTAAATATTAAAAGGCATTCACATTGTATGAGTAATCGTTGCTGCTAAAATAAAAGCGTCCTCCTTTTACCACACTGCAAACGATAGATTTTGACTGGCTTGGAATGCCTGGTTTTTAATAGAATGAACTGAGGCTCATTCCCAGCACCAGAAAGAGAGTTTTTAACACCTGCTCAAGCTGTCTGTCCGAAGGAAGCTGTCTGTCAGAGCAGAGGGAGGTAATGAGTGGTTTATCAACTTTTTTGGGTTTCTGTGAGGACATTAGAATACAGCACATTGCTGTCCTATTGGAAACAGATAGCATCATAAGGGGCCCTGTGCCATTAAATGTCAGACAGGATTTATCAGTCCTAGAGCACAAGGCCTTCTCTCCTGAAAAAGTGTAGAAGCTAACACCTGCTGGTCATAAAACACAGCTAAGTAAATAGGACAGACTTTACCCAGGCACAAGCTACAAATAAACACTGTGGCACCTAGGTTTTAAGTTAGTACAAAATGGCATAAAAGCACGTGCATTAAAGACTACTAATTTTGAAAAGTTAGAAATACAGCTTCATTATTTTGGATAAAAGAGAAAGGATAAAAGTAAGGACTTTCTTTCCTGTTGCTTTCCTAAAGAAGCACATTTGTGGATCTGATGGTAAATAATTACTACTTTCTAAAGGGTGGAACAAACTTTCTATGTTTCAGTAAAGCTTCTGTGCTTAGTTTCAAAAGAAGTTTTGTAAGTGTTATAAATAAATGCATTTAAGGACAAAAGGAAAGGAATGAGGCTTGCTTTTCATATGTAGAAACAACAACAGGGTTAGTGATCATTATTCAAAAAATGACTACATGTAAAAAATTACTAAAAGTCATTGCACTAAAATCGTTTTTGCATTATTATGATCTTTATAATGTCTAATAACACTACTGTACAAATTCAATAATATTTAGCAATGAAGAAAATTACCCTGTGCAAAGTGTGCATTAAGATTTCAATGTCTAAGGGCCAGATGTAGGTCAATTCAATTTTGCGAGTCCCTAATAGCGATTTGTACCGAATCGCTATTAAGGACTCGCAAAATTGAATGTAGGTAGGAATCGCAAAAATATTTGCGATTCCTTAATATTCCTTAACTGCGAATCGCAAATTGCGATTCGCAATCAAGGAATACCATCCCATTCATTCCTATGGGCCAAGAGGCTCATAGGGATGAATAGGATTTGCGCCCACAATTTGCGAGTCACCAAGAGGCACTCGCAAATTGCGGGCGCAAGTGTTCCAAAAGGACACCCTGTTGCACACCTGAAATGTGCATGTGTGCACATGTGGCGCGCATGCCACATGGCACTTTGTAAAAAGCCAAAAAGTGCGTTTTTGCAATGAAATCGCAAAATACCACCAACTTGAAGTTGGTGGTACTTTGCGATTCCTTAAGGCAAAATCGCAATTTGCGATGCCTACCAGCATAGCATTTAGGGAATCGCAAATTGTGATTCTCTAAATGCTTGCGCAAAATAAAGAATCGCAAGTTTGCTATTCCTTATTTTGCGAGTAGGTTTAAACTTACCTACATTGCTCGCAGCCAAATAGCGATCGCAAACGCTGAAATTCTGCGAATTTCAGCGTTTGCGCTCGATATTTGGCTTCCTACATCTGGCCCTAAATGGTTAAAAATATTGTGCATCAAAATTAAAAAGGTGAATATTAGTTTCTCTAACAATGACAATATTATTGTATCTTAGTGACAAACTTAAAATATGATTTCTAGTATGGCCTAATGGCTGCAATCTCAAATACAATTAAAGGTTATACAAAAAGAGTAGCTCTAGAGACATGTGAATTACATCGCTCGCCTTAATGCACAATAGTTCTGGGCGCATTATGGTGTTCTGAAAACTAAAATTTTGAGCCAGTTCTTTAGATGCTAGAACGCACAGTGCACAAGAATAAAAAATGAAGAGCAAAAGTTACATCCTACCTTTAAATTATCAACACACAGGCACG
This sequence comes from Calotriton arnoldi, assembly GCA_963921515.1. Lineage (NCBI taxonomy): Eukaryota > Metazoa > Chordata > Amphibia > Caudata > Salamandridae > Calotriton > Calotriton arnoldi. The sequence goes on along the minus strand of CAWUFW010017520.1, from coordinate 151,791 downwards.
GAGCAGGGATGCCCTCAGTCATGCTTTTCGAAGAGTTACTTTGAATTGTGATGGCTGCATGGGGATAAATTTGCTCAGACAAGGGACAACAGGTTTACGGGTCAGAGGCCAAGTTCTGTATTTAGCAAATTAGCTGTCAGGCTTGCTCTGGCACTTCGACCTTGGAAGACATTCCGAAGGAGGGGGCCAGAGCGTAGAGAGAGAGGAGGCTCTGCTTATTATTTTTGGAAAAAAACCCAGGCAGTTTCTATGAAACCATGAGAGAGAAGGAGGGGCAGCAGCATCTATGGGCCATATGCAACTTCTAACACAGAAAATAGCTCTGCCATATATACAGTATAATGGTTTGTTGCTGTGCCAGGGCCAGATGAGGAGGCAATAAAATAAAGTTTGCATTAATGCGCCATCATGTTAGACAGTACAATAGCTAAAGGAATTGGTAGTTGGTCATTGGATTAATGTTTTCTAGTTAGCTCAATGTGCTTGTAAAGTGGTACAGTCCAATAGTATTGGACATGGCCTCCTTGGTATTTATTCCTCTAGCTATTTACCGCCTACAAGTCTGTTTGTGCCCAGCTGCCAAAGGGGGTATGTATTGTCGACAGGAGGTCACCTGCTTAGGTGACCTACTGTCGAAGGGGGGTAGTAGACTAGCTCCTGGGCAAATTAAGGGTAAGCAAAATATAGGGCCATATGTAGGTAATTTTTATTTACCGATTCCTAAATACCGAATTTTACCGATTCGGTATTTAAGAATCGGTAAATAAGTATGTAGGTAAACATTCGGGAAATTTTACCGATTCGGTAATATTCGGTATTACCGATTCGGTATTTACCGAATCGGTAATAAGGAATACCTTCCCATTCATTCCTATGGGCCTGGAGGCCCATAGGAATGAATGGGAAGCCATTCACTATTGCCGATTCGGTAAATACCGAATCGGTAATAGGGGGGCATATTCAAGGGTGGCAGGGTGTCAAATTGACACCCTGTTGCACCCTGAATCATGCATGTGTGCACATGTGGCGCACATACATGCCCTAAGGGCATGCATGTCTGCCACATGGCACTTTTAAAAAGCACAAAATTGCTTTTTAAAAGGTATTCAGTATTTACCACCAACCTGTAGTTGGTGGTAAATAATCGAATCCTTAACCCAAAAATGCACTCACTTGAGTGCTCCCTACATAGGATTTAAGGAATCAGTAATTTACCGATTCCTTAAAATAACGAATCGGTAATTTACCGATTCCTTAAATCCGGCCTCCTACATCTCAATTGCCTAAATACCGGTCGGTAACGGGAGATTTACCGAATTTCGGCCGTTACCGACCGGTATTTAGCTACCTACATATGGCCCTAAGTAACACACTGTGGTTTGTTTTGGTTTTTGTGCTTGGTATATGTATTATTGTGTCTTCTTTTCTTGGTTTATGTGTCTATTATGTGTAGTGTTGTGAGCTATTCTGCGTGGAAAGTACGCAGGGCAGCTTGTTGTTGTGTTCTCTCTCTCTCTCTCTTTCTCTCGAGCCTGCCTGAGCTGTCTAGGAATGGCCATGAGACAATCGGTTGGGCTCGCTTTAGTCATTCATTTCACAGGATGCTGGGAATATGTTCTTGAATAAATAGAGGCAAGGCACCTCACCAGTGCACGTCTAATTGGCTATTAAGTAATACTGTTTGAATATATTGTTAGAATTAACAAAATGAATAAATAAATACGCCATGTTACTACCCCTCCTTTCTGTAAACTGATGAAATTGGATAAGAATGAAAGGATGGGTAGAATAGACTGATGTTCCCTTATTTAACCTTTCAGGGGAACTATATGTTGTTGGTTTTTGTTCCAAATTCTCAGGTGGCAACACCATTATTGTTTATGTCATTACAGCACTACATAAATCACAGAGGCATCACGAGTCCCTCATTAGTTAATCTATGTAATCGAGCTGACAGCCCTTGCTAGAGCTGGTGAATAGGTTTCTCCCCTGAATATGATATTACATGGCCCAGATTGTGAAAAGTATGATGCATATGGTTCACAATGCTAGGAAAGATGCCCATATACCCTTAGCACACACTCTTAAGAACAAAATGTTCTTTTGCTTGTTTTCTTGTCTGCCACAAACAAGTTCTGCTGGAAAATTCATGTACCTACTAGGTTATGTTTAATTTATCAGTTATTCATGTAATATGGATCTCTGTTACATTCACAGTTTTAGAGTTTCCCGCTACACCTATAATATGAGAGCATGGTCATAAGCGCAAAACATGGTTGTTCTTATGCAAGGAAAATAATTTTAGAGGTATCTGCAGTTTTGCACAATAGTGAAGGTTCACAAAGTAGAAGCTGTATTGTGATTTCTATGACTTATTAAGTACAAGTTTGTTAAAAAGAATAGTTGTTTTGAAATTCCTTTTCTTTGAGGTTCCTCAGATGAATAATATAGGGGCGTTTCTGAAATTGAATATCCTCTTTTGATTGATTGTTTGTATGTTGTGTCTAAAGATTTCCGTTCTGTTCACTAACAGATATCTGCTGCCCTACAACCATTGCCAGAGGGGCCAGGACATCAGATCCAGCCTGGGGATTCAGCGCAAGTCCATCTTGGAGCCGAGGTGAAGGGAACCAGCACAGGTGTTGCAGGCAACTAGGACCGCAGTGAAGGTAGAAGGCCGGAAGCACTGGGTCCATGAAAGTGACGTGAAACGTGTACCCCTACCACTGTTGGATAATTCTTGGGTGAAAGACGGGGTCACAAATTAGGACGGAGAGCTGACTCTTCGCTTTGTTCCTGTTTTTTGATGCCTAGCTAAGAGAGGCACAGACCGATAACAAGAAGCAAGGAGGTTTTGCCTGAGGGGACCCTCTCTGAAACAAGGGTTGCTTCAGATACTCTAGTTTCTATGCATCAGGCCTCTGAGACCCGGTCCCCAAGTGAAAACAAGTCTGCACCTTTGTTTGTTGATAAGGAGGTGCCTGGGCACAATAAGCACAATCTGCGGCCCCGACGAAAGAGCAGTGCGCCAGCAGAGCAACACAGGAGTTAGGGAAGGACTTGAGTTCAGGGTACAGTTGCTGTGCCTCTGGTGCCTGTTAGATTAGAGTGAAAAATACTGGTGCACTGCCTGAGACACTGGACAGGATCGTTGAGGGTATTTGCCCTGGAGGGTGATTGCCCTATCCTGAAAGAAAGACTTTTTCCTTAGCCTGGGCCGTGATTGTTTTTCTGGGTTGCAAGTTGTGCAGCTCCACCGTGGGAGAAGTGAACACTTGATGAACGATAAGAGCCTGCCTGTGAGGCTCAGACAGACACAGGGAGAAGACTCCCCTCTGGCTGGTTGTACAGTGGCTTCAATTCCCCAAGTACTTTTTTTGTTAGCAATGTACCCCTTTGGTCGTCCCATTTTTGAGGAGGAGCAGCCCTTTGCGGCTCCTCGTCCTAATTCCCATGGCCCCGTTTGGTCCTCCTGGTCCCCCAAAACAAAGATTGTTTTTGTGACAATATGTGTATTTGCTTTAATATACGTATTTGGAATACTGTTTTTTTCTGCAAGAAAAATATTTTGTGCACACTTTGATAAGTACAACTCCGCCCTCCCCCTGAACATATCATTGGTACTCTAGCCCTCATAAAGAAGAACACTGGAAGGTCTATCAAGATAATGTTTTTATTTAGACATTGCATCAGACATGTGCTGTTGGCTGTTTCCAAACTGAATAAGATAGCCACTGAAATACATCAGAGCCCTGGAACTTGGAATTGGACTGGGTGGTTTTGGGATTTGCTTTCTGCTTGGGGTAGGAAAATATTGACAGTTCTGTTTGTGATAATAGCCATTATTTTCTCCTGCTATCTGTGTGTTCATTACGGCCCGATACTCTGTTCCCTTTGTGCTTCTACCTGTACCTCATGTATACCAGCTAAACGAAATGATCAGAATGTAAATGCCCGACTAGTAACTAACCAAGAAACAAGAGAACTAATGTTAGTTGATATTGATGATAATTTCCATGCTCCTGCTATTGCATAGCGATGTCTTCAGCTAATGCTAAAAGGGCCGTTGTGGGAATCGACAGAAATTGCCGTTAGCATGAGCTGAAGCCATTTTTGTTGTGGCATCCATTTTTGTTAGCCATGTGGTTCTTCCGTCTTCACTGTCGCTTGTCTTTCTATTAAGCTTGAGTCATCAACTGTAGTTAACTCCTTCAGTACTGAGCAAGAGCAATGTATGAGCTCAGAAAGGCCTGTAGCTGCTAGAATGCACCTGTTGTAGAATGTAACTGTCAGGCTATTCCAACTGATGTAAGCAGTTCTGTTTCTCCTCCCACTGTGCTGACTAAAGTGATTTCTATCTGTCCATGTTAGTCGATAGCTATTCCTGTGTGCCTGTAGCTTCTATTTGAGTCTCCATGCTTACTGTGCAACAAACTGGGTATATAAGACCCTTGGTTTCTGTATTCCATGTACTACCTCATACAGTGCCTGAGGGTGTTGTATTGATGTAGTCCCACTCATGAGTGATTAATAAACTTGTTATTTGATATTCCAGCTTCCGTGCCATTCTCCATTTTGTTGGTCTAAGGACCCGTGGACAGATAAGGGTGAACCCCTGCACCGGTGGGCCCCTAAAAAGGCTAATTTCCACACTCCAAAACCGAGTTCTGTTGTATCAATGGACCTTCTCTTAGAGGAGATTCGTGCTCTACGTCCCTTCATGGAAGAGACCAATGCCAAGTTACAACATCACACGGATAGATGGTCACACTAGGAGGAGAGGCTCTATATATCCGAACAAAACATATCATCACTGGAATCAAATACCCTCAAGGTGAATATTCTCGAATCTCAGGTCTCGCCTCTTCAGAAGCAGGTCGAAAACCTTGAAAACAGAAACAGAAGAAATAATCTCTGCATTTATGGGCTGCCAGAGGGTTCAAAAGGCTCTGGTCCTACTGCCTTCTTTAAATCATCTCTTCCAAAAATACTGAACCTTCCAGATGGCGCTCCTCTCAACATCCAGCGAGCCCTTAGATTAGGCAATCTACCTTTTTCTACTACCATGATGAGAAGGCCAAGAGGAGTAATATTATATTTTTGGGAATATACTGACCTCCTTAGAGTTCTATCTGTGGCCAAATCCATGAAGCGCATCTCATGGTCAGGTAACTCTGTTTTTTTCTCAGGATTTTGCAAAAAGCACAGCTGACAGACGTCAAGAGTTTCCTGCGCTAAGGCCAGATCTTTATTCTCTTGGTGCTCGATTTGCCCTTTTTCACCCTTGCTTGTTTAAAGTCACCTACAAAAATAACACAGTCACCTACGAGGAACCTGTTCAACTGAAGAGTTTTCTTAACGCTTGCAGGGTGGACATCATAGATACCTCCCCAACATCCACTACTTAACTTGTTCGATTCATGTTCCTTGCTTTATTACATGCAGTTCAGATGTCCTCATGCAATTTTCTCTTATAGGATTGTTAGAGGTGTTATGTTTAATAATTTTGTTTCTGCCTTACACTAACAATTTTTTCTCTCTTTACAGGTTTTGTCCCTTTGTTTTGTGGCTCCCTTACCTCTCGTGTAGTGTATGCTCCGGTTTCCCCCGCCTTCCCTAATGGAGTGTGGATGTGTCATCTGTTCCATGTGGCCCCATTCCCCCATCTCCCTATTTTTGGATTATATGTAGGTATGGTATGATTTACTCTTTTCTCTTTGCTCTATCATTGCTTTTGTCTTCTTCTCAGTCTCGACTATTTATCTCTTTTGGACATCTTATGCACTTTCTTTTCTGCTATACTCTTTCTATTTTTTATTCTCTTTTATTTCTTTTTTCCAGTTTATCATTTATTAATAACATCCTATCCATACTGACTGTTCTTTGGTATCAATTGCTTAATCTATCTATTTTGGCTGGTTTGTTTCATGGTAATTTTTATACAACTGTTTTATGTCCCTGAAAATAATTTCCTCGAATGTCAGAGGCTTGAATTCTCCTATTAAAAGACAGCGTGTATTGTCGTACTTATCTAAATTGGATGTTAGTATAGCCTTAATACAAGAGTCACACCTTACAGAATCTGAATCGTTAAACCTGAAGAGAAGCTGTGTGGGTGAGGTTTTCTTCTCACCAGGGGATGGCAAAAGAAATGGTGTTATAACCTTATCTCATAAATCACTTTGCACTAAGCTTGTCTCTCAGGAAATGGATGAGGAAGGTAGATGATTGTTTACCAAATTATTAATGGGAAAATACTCCACTTTCCTTGTTTAATATGTATGCCCCTATGAATGGTGATGCTCAAGTTTGGTCTGGAATAACCCAACAACTCATTAATTACCCTGCAGATTAATTTTTTTTTGCGGGTGACTGTAATCAGGTTGCAGATCTCTTTCTCGACCACAATTCTACGATATCGTACACTCCTAACAAAGCACATACATGTTTTTTACACACCATTGCGCAGAGAAATCTAACTGATGCTTGGAGGCTTTGCAACCCTTCCTTACGAGAATACACTTTTTTTTCATCCCCGCATCAGACTCAATCTAGAACAGATCATATTTTTATATCACACAATGTCTCACAATATTTACGTTCTGCTGATATAGGTATAGGTCCTATACTCATCTCCGATCACGCCCCTGTCTCGATTCAACTGGATATAATCTCCCAACCCATATTGCCTAATAGATGGCGTTTTAACAATTCACTTCTTTTAGACACTACTTTTACTTCCTCTTTTGTCTCCTTCTTGCATGAATACTTCAATTTAATAAAACTGATGCTATGCCCTTCTACATCATATGGGACGCGTTTAAAGCAACTGCTCATGATTTCATTATTAGATATGTCTCTAACAAACGGAAAAAATCTCGCATCTCTACGGATAAACTCTTAACTAAAATAAAGAGTTTGGAACACTCCTTTTACACTTCCAAATCAAAGCAATGCTTATCAGAACATATTAGCACTAAAATTCAATTTAATAAGGAGTCTACAGACAATGCCTCATTATATTTATTAAAGTCAAGTGCGAAATTTTATGGTGGCCAAAATAAATCAGGTAAATTATTAGCCAATTACCTTAAGATTAAACAACATAGGCTCCACATTGAATCCATTATTGATGCACATCAATCACCAAAGTATATGGACTCCGAAATTTTAGAAGAATTTGTACAGTTCTATAAATCACTTTACACTCCAGAAACGGAACCCTCGACCTCTGACATCTCTCATTATCTCTCTTCTTTTCAACAGTCTTCTGACCCCTTGCTGAATTTTGACTCATTGGAATTAGATATATCCCAGGCGGAACTACTAACTGCTCTACAAACTCTTAAAAAGGACAAAGCCCCGGGTCCAAATGGACTAATAGTCGAATTTTATTTACACTTCGCTCATTTGCTCCTTCCACATTTGCTCAACCTTATCACTTCTTTTCTACATTCACATGGATCTACTGGCTCCTTTTCAGATGCTCTGATTGGCCTTATCCCAAAGGATGGAAAAGATTTGCACTTTTGTAAAAATTACAGGCCTATTTTCTTGGTCAATGTTGACTATAAGATTTTTCTAAAGCCCTAGCTATGGGTCTTGAATCCTTTCTTCCCCAATTACTTGGCAAAGAACAATCGGGTTTTATCAAAGGATGGTATATCATGGATAATACACGCTTATTTTTTTATATTTTATCCAAATCATCGTATTACCCCGATTCCCTTGCAGCAATTGCCTTAGATGCTGAAAAGGCATTTGATCGAGTATATTGGCCTTTTGTTTTCACACACTTAAATGGTTTGGCTTTGGATCCAAAATTATCTCTCTAATTTCTCAATTATATAATGATTCTAAGGCTGCCATTTTTGCAAATGGCCTCACTTCTTCGTATTTTACTCTACGTAGAGGTGTCTGTCAAAGTTGCCCCTTATTCCCTTTTCTTTTAAACTTTGCTTTAGAACCATTTTTATCCAAAATAAAGCAAAATCAACATATCCATGGATTTACATCTAATACCCATCAAATTAAATTGGCAGCATATGCCGATGACATTTTATTGTTTCTCTCTCAACCCCAATCTGCTCTCCCAGCATTTCTACGGTAAGTTGACTCTTACTCATCAGTCTCTGGATACAAACTAAATAATGAAAAATGTGAAATATTACCTCTTACTAAATACACTTTTAAGGAAGACTTTTTAATATCAAATTTCAGATGGTGCCCTCAACATATTCATTATCTTGGAATATGGTTCACCCAATCTATTAAAACCTCAAATTCTTTAAACCTGGACAAATGCCTCATTAAAATAACTTCTCTCATTACGAGATGGCATCCATTATATTTATCTTGGTGGGGTTGCCTTGATACTATTAAAATGATGATAGCTCCTATCATACTTTATATCATTTCTAATATTCCTTTACCTATACCACTCAAATCCCTTCATAAGATTAACTAATCACTTATGTCCTTTTTATGGAATAACAAAAAATCTCGAATGTCATTGTCAAAGTTGTCACGCCCAAAATCAGAGGGAGGCGTAAACTTCCCTGACTTTTTAAAATTTCATAAGGTGTTCCTATTACGCCAACTATCTCGTTGGTTCTCGGATTCCTCATTGGATTCTCCATTGTGGGTTGACCTTGAAAATCCTTTCTCTGCCCTTTTTCTTTTCAAGAATATTTATCCTTTACCCGCAAACCACAAAAGATATCTACACCGATTCTTAAGTTTTCTTGTAATATTCTTGATTTGGTTCTTCACTCTACCCCTACTGATCTTGATACTTTTCTTACATCCACTATTTGGCATAATAAATATATACTAATAAATATTAAACCCATGTATTGGAAATCATGGAGAAACAAGGGATTACTTTGGGTACACCAACTCTTTGAACAGGACACACTTCTCTCATTCTCACGAGCACGTCAGCTTTATTGCCTCCCTATTTCTTTTCAGTGTAAATTTCAGACTTTACAAACTGCAGTACATACTGCATACAATAATTTTCAATCTTCTTCTTCCCCCTCTTTAGATTTGAATGGAATAAGTTCCTGTGTACAAGGCATCTACATCTGTTCTCATTTGACCTCCTCCCCTATAAATAGAGCCAAAACTAAGGTAGAATTATCCTGAGGAACAGGACTTAGATATGGTTTGGCCCATCTCCCTCTGGAACAAGATTTGGGCAAAAATTAGGAAGTCTTCCAGAGCAGCAAACACCACACAAACTCTTTTCTTCATATATAATATACTTCTATTATCTCCTACATCCCTACATAGAATGCACTCTGACCACCGAGACACTTGTTGGTCGTGTCCCTTTGAACATGCTGACTTAAAACATTTGCTTTTTACGTGTCCATTTGTGTTAAAATTTTGGAGGCAAATTTGGACTCAAATCAACACAATTTTCTGCACTGCAACTCCCTCTTCATTTGATAATATGTTTTTGGAAAGTTTGTCTGATGATTGAGACAAATGTTTGTCCCAGTTACATATTCTGGACCTATTGTTAGCATTTGCATTCCAGCAAATTATAAGCAACTAGAAGGAGTCGTCAAAATTATCCTTCCAGAGGTGGTGGTTCGCTGTTTGCCACAACCACAGACTGGGTACCGCTTTTGTTTACCCCATTTCCCTTGCTATGAAACGATTTCATTTATGGTCTCCTATAACACGGTTCCTAGATAATAGTGCGAAACGTTCTTTTGCACCCACTCACTCTCAACAAGAAGTCCTTCAGCCTCCTGACTTTCCCTTTATTGGTATTAATACTGTTTTGATATGTTTGTTTTTACCACCCAAACAATTGTATACTATGATATGCCTCTCAGTACACAAGCCAGTTTCTTTATCTCCTGTTGTTTATTATTTCCTCCTTATATGAACAACTTATGTAAATTTAAACTGGTTCATATGTAATTTCTCCTGTTTTATTGTATTCTGTACTGATGTTTGAAGATTCCTCCAATAAACTCACTTTTGAACTGGAACACTTACAGGTGAATAGAAACGCTGGGTGCATAGGAAGAGAATGAAAGATGTAAATAGTAAATTATATACAGGAAATATCCTTCTCTGAACTCTATCTGGAAAACAATGCTGACACATCAAAGTGACATGGCAAAATATTAATAGTGCTGCTTTGATTGTGTAATTCTACCTCAGAACAGGCTTTACCTATCTGTCCAAGATACGCATATCACCTGTGTGACAATTCCATGCTTACAAAGCTCTAATCTACTGAAAGTTCACTTACTAGCATGAATACTCAGACACTGTGTGAGCAAAAAGGATCATTAAGCAGGCACAAAACAATGGCAACAGCAGTTTATGAACCTATAACCTCTTGTCTGCGATTCAGAGAATTTACCCTTGTATGACACTAGTGACTCACCATCTGTGACATCTGCGTACCTCCTATGTCCCTCTTTATCTGCTACTGTGAGGAAATGTGCCATTGTGCTCATTGTGCCACTAGAATCAAGCTAAACCTGACTTATGAGCACCAATTGGGGTGAAACTGATTGAGGGTTGCTTATGTTCTGGTTAAGGGAGGACCTGGCCTGGCAGTTTGGGCTGGACTATTCCTATCAGAGCAGCTTCAAGACTGATTTGCATATGGCTGGGTCCATGAAGGTGGCATGGTGGGCAAGAGAATGATGGGTTGGAATGCTACCCCAAGGGGATTTTCATTGGTTAGACACATTGCATGCATTCCTCCCATCATCTTTTGTGTGTTTGATGCAACTGTGAGGAAGCCAGAAAGTCAATTGCCAAGCTATCATTAATGCAGCTGGTGCAGTGGTACCAAACTCCCAGCTGTATTTTACTTCCCAGTAGAGAGGGAAAGGGCACATTTCCCTTGTTCTCATTAAGGCCCTTTCCTCCTTTGCTATATCCCTGCAAAACAAGTTGTAAAGTTCATGGGTCTACTGGGCCGGGTGCATTCAATCGGATGTTGATTCAAAACTAGAGGCTGCCTCAACTTAGAATTTCTGCAAGATGAAAACTGGGAAAGGTGTTTATTGAAATCAAGAGGCAGATCAAACAGTTTGCTTATTCTAAAGCTTTTCCTCCATTTTCATCAAGCAGGACAATGCTCACTGCAGATTTGAACACTTAAACCTTTAGATAGAAAATCACTCAACTTGGGTCACAATTGATGCTTCATGTGGGTGCAAAGAGGGCAAAATAAGTGCTAAGGATTATCCAATAAATAACAGAAATTCTATGTCCTCCAAATGTAAGATTTCTAATCTACATTCAATCTACATTGAAGATGACTATGGGAACAAGCACTCGCAAAGTCAGGGCCAGACTGGGAACCAAAAGCAGCCCTAGCAAATTTCGTCATACCAGCCGCTATAACAGAGCAAGCATGCCAGACCGACTACTGCATGTTTGGAACTGGGAGAATAGTTCTGGAATGATTAAAAGTGGACCATTTAACAACATCGTTTAATCGTACATTGCCTTTTTATCCTGTTTATATTTACCCCTTTATTCTTTGTTTCATCTGCTCTACTTTTTCTTATTTACTTTCTTCTGCCCTACTTTTCTCAATGCCTCTCCTCTTCCTTTCTCTAATCATAATAATGCTTTGTTTTCCTCTCAGCCCTGCTCTCTTCTGTTCCCTTACTATGGCTGTCTCATTCTGCACCCCTGGAGTTTACTTCCAGCTTCTCCCTTTGCCCTGCCTCTTCTCTTTTCCCATCTCCTTTTCCTTGGTCCCTCATAGAATAACCCGTTCTACAGAAATTTTACTAATAGTTACCATTATTCATAACTTAAGCCTTGAGTAATTCTGCAATTGAATCCCTCTCATTCCAACACCAAATGGATGCTAAGGGACTGTATACATATTCCCTGCCCACTCAGACAGGACAATTTAATGCCATTATTACCCTTTCTTTGTTTATATAATGGTACAATGAACATTTACATTTAAAAACACACAGCTACTCATGATACGGTAAAGGAGATGAATGGGATGCAGATATGATCTTTTTGTAAACTTAATATCCACAAGTTAAAACATGATTTGTAGTGTCTTGCGAATTAACAATGACTGAACCCTTTTGGCTCCTGATAAACTCTGTAGAGCTATGACGTAATGAATAGAATGTATTTCAGTGAAGGCTGCTTTAGAATGTTGAGTTTGCAATTACAAGCAGATGAATGAAGACGTGCATTACTAAGCTCCATGTGTGGCATAGTCATTGGCGGGTACCCCGGCTGGGAAGATGCTACATTATTGAAAGTGTTCACTCAGCCTTTCATGCTTCTCAGATTGATTGAATGAGTGCCACTGAGTTAATTGTAGGATGAACCAGAGGCCAGTATGTCACAGGGTGTCAGAGGGAATGAGCTAGGAGCAGTGGCTGAAAGACCGCCATGTCCCGCTTCAGTAAGTTCCACTCAGGTCTACAACGCTGCCACTTTCTTAAAACCACCTTCATCATTCGATACCACCAAAAAGCAAAATATTGGCGACCGATGGACTACATGGATAGAGACATTTGAAGATTTCATTGATGCCCTTGAAGAGACTGTTAACAAAAAGATGATTAAATACCTCAAAATTTTTGCTGGTGATGGTGTAAAGAAAGTCTTAAAGAAAATGCCACAAACTGACGAAGAAATCACATACTGTCAGATTAAAGAACCTTCAATCTCAAGTTCAATCTAATGCCAAATGTTGACTTTGAAAGATAGATTTTCAGTCACAAATGACACAAAGTTGGCAAAACCATTGAAGAATTAGTAGAGAGACTTGACACACTCATCAAACACTGTAAGTTCAATGAATTTAATGATGAAGAGGCCATACACCTAAGGGGCATTAATAGATGCTTGTCCGATTCATTCAGATAGCGAATGCTGAGAGAAACTGGAATGAGTGTTGAAGGCTGCTGGAGCTGAAGAGCGTGCCGATCGACAAGTAGCTGACATGGAGGACGGAGGTGCTCAGAATGAATCAGTCATAAGCGTGAAAAGCAAGTCAAAGCAAAAGACTGAAGGACACAAGGCGATGTCTACACATAAAAAGAAGTTACGTTTTAGATATGTATTTTCGTTTTCCCACGAAGGCAAATGTCCCGCCAATGGGCAGACATGTAAGGGCTGTGGGAAGGAGAACTATTTCATGATGGTGTGCAAAGCAAAGGGAAAAACAAGTGTGTCACAGTGTGAAGACAAAATGGCGGCCAGAATGTTCCAGAAGCAATGTTCGACGCACACCCAAGCACCAGCGGAGGTTTCAGGTATGACAAATCATCACCGAACGAAGTCGATTCTCATCTAAATCATTGTCAAACAGTTTATCCATATCTGTGTGAAGGGAAAGTGAAGAAGATGGTTGTGCCATGTCGATGTTTACTTCAGAAAAGCATGCGCACGTCAAACTGGGCCCATGTAAAGAAAAATGTTAGGCAAAGAACAGTCGACATGTCAAAGCAGCAAAGTCATTCAAACATTCTCTGAAAATTACACTGAAAGTAATTGATTGTTTGATACCTTTCATCATCAACAATAGTGAGTCAATAAACATTGCATCTGAGGAGAAATATAATGAATTGCATCCGTTACCACAATTTATGCCGTTGATGACCAAAGTGTATACACAGGCAGCATCAACACCCTTAAAAGTCAAGGTTCATTTATAACGACGATGAAATACAAGAAAACAAAAGTGCAAGCACCCATCCGTGTACTTCAAGGGACAGCATCAAGTGACTGTCTACTCAGCTTCAGCAGAGCTGCTGATATGGGACTGATTTCCATGAATTACAACATGAATGCTTCCTATAAAATAATAAGTCAGTTCCCGTCATTGTTTCATGGTTTGGGAAAGCTTAAGACTATGACAGTAAAGTTGCATATTAATGAGGACATCCGTCCTTTTGTTCAATGACATAAGTAAATTGCTTTTCATTTACAAGATGCTGTTGAAAAAGTACTCTAATCGTTACTTAATGATATTATTGAGTGTTCGACCGGTCCAACGCCATGAGTTTCTCCCATCGTGGCAGTGCCCAAAATGGACAGTTAAGGAATTGTACGCATATGCGTTGACATGTGTCAGGAAAACAAGGCAATTGAATGAGAACGACATCCAGCTGACATGATGACACAACTAAATGGTGCCAAGGTCTTCTCTCACCTTGACTTAAATAAAGGTTATCATCAGTTGGAGCTCAAAGAAGATTACAGGTACATTACAACCTTTTCTACACATGTTGGTCTGTTTGGATAAAAAAGGTTTTGGTGTTTCATCCGCTGAAGAACTGTTTCAAGACATCATTCGATGTATTATACAGCCTGTCATGAATGTGTTCAATTACAGCGATGGCTTATTGTTTTTCGGAGCTACCCCAAAAAAACACGATAAAGTTTTTACACAAGTATGTCGTTTATTTGCCGAAGCAGGTTTGACTTTGAATGCAGACAAATGTGAGCTCCATGAGACAAAGCTAAACTTCTTTAGCCATATCTTTTCCGATGGGGGCATAACACCAGATCCTGCTAAACTACAAGTGCTGTTAAATCATGCTGATCTCCCACAAAATGTTTCAATGGTACGTTCATTTCTTGGCATGGCCAGCTACTGTTTTAGATATATATGAGACTTTGCCACTGTAAGTGCTCCACTGAGAGAATTGACAAAGAAGAATGTTTTATTTCAGTGGTCACATGAATGTGAGAACAGTTTTAAGAAAATCAAACAAGCCATTGAGAATGCTACTGAAATGGCTTATTTCAATCCGAAACTTCATACAGAGGTTGTAGTTGACGGTAGCCAAGTTGGGTCCGATGCCATCCTTGACCAGCACAGTGGACAACCAAATGCTCGAAGGCATATTGTGGCGTATGCCAATAGGAGTTTGTCCCAATCAGAACGTGCTTGCTTACAACCTGAGAAAGAAAGGTTAGGCATTTTGTGGCCATGTGAACACTTCCATGTATTACTGTACCTAAAGCCTTTTATGTTTGTGACAGATCATCAAGCTTTACTAACAATATTTGGCAATCCAAGGGCCAAGATGCCTCCTTGCATTGAACAATGGGGATTACACCTACAAGAGTACAATTATAACATTGCAAATCGTCCAGGAAAGTATCAGAACCCTGTTGACTACTTTTCCAGAGTGCCCATTCAAGGTCATGGCACTTCATCCAAGTTGGCTGAAGCTTGTATCAACTTCATCGTAAAATCAAACACACTAGCTGCCATTTCATTAGCCCAGATTATCACTTACACAAGCCACGATAGTGACATGCTGAAGTTGAAAGATATAATTACACATTTATTTTATTTATTTATTTTTGTGTTTTATAGAGCGCGAACTTGACCCGTAAGGGTATCAGAGCGCTTTACAAGGTTTACAGAAGTGAACAAAAAGGCTTAGATCAGTCATGGAACCAGCTGTCACAAGCCACTCACCTGAATTCCAATACGTTCCTCTGGGGAGAGACGATATAACCCAATGCCCCCTGAGACCTGGCTCGGCAGCAATGACAAGTACAATAGCACTACGCCAAGAGAGATCCCAAGGGGAAAGGGGAATGGGAGGGAGAAACACAGAGAATACTGAGGTGAGACCAGAGTCGGGCATGCCACCGAGTATGGCGGTCGCACCGGTCCCCCTCAGGCAGGCGAGGGGCAGGGCCGTGCACAGTAGTGACGCGTGCGTCCCCTGCTCTTGCCTGCAGCCAATTGGCTGGCTAGGCGTGTGACCCGGAAGCGCAAGAAGTGCTTCCGGGTCCTACGTCGGGGAAACGGCCGGGAAGCTGGTTCCAACCGGCTCTCGGACGAAATTTGGCATAAAAGGCTGTGGAGCAGCATGATCGGTCTCTTTCTCCGCCGCTCCACAGCCTGAAAAGACGCAAGGGCCTCGCTGAGGCTCCAACTGTGATCGTTTTTCTTTCTTTGTTTCCCCTGTAGGTTTTCTCGGCCGATTTTCGGCGGTCGAGCTTCATTTTCTGAACTTTTTCCCCCACCTTCTTGTCTTTTGCAGGCTCTTTTACAGGATTGTGGACAGCGTTTTCTTGGGCATTGTGTGAGAGTCTTCAGCCAGCCCCTACAGCCTGCAGCAGGAGATTTTGGGTGAATCCTTATCCTGGGCAGCACGTGGATTACAGCCTGTCCCTACCAGTGTGCCATTTGAATCAGCTTGGAGCCACGCAGGCTGAGTAAATACCCGCACAATTGGTGTTGCGGTGGTGGCTCCAGCTGGTGTTTTGCATCCAGGCACACTGGGTATCAAACCGCACTGGACCACGAAACCTCTTGATTCACGGAGGATAACAGGCTCCTCTGGAAGGTGTTGTGCCTGGTAACGGTTGGCTGGACCACTGTGGGGGATGTAGTCACAAGCGTGTTATTACTAAGCATGCACAATTAACTTATATAGAACAACAATAAACCTTAGTTTTACATAATTCTAGAAGGTCCTTTTCACTTACTTTACTCTTGTTTATAAAGTCTTTGATAGAATGTACTATTCGCAGTTTGTTCTCAGAACAGTTGTAATAATTATAGACTGAACAAACGTCACAGGAAATAATGTCCTCTTCTCTGTGTCCACTTTGCAGAGGGTTATAGTTCTAAAAAAATAAAGGCTCATAAAACAGAAAGAGCTTCTCTGTTGCACAATTGTCCTATGCCCACACGAAGAAATATATATCATTACAAATAAAATGTTGAGCGATTTCGAACACTCCTTGAATTCTAGTTAATGTGCTGAATTGTCCAAAAGCAATAAATAACGGTTACGTTTCGAGCAGCACTCCTGATTATTCAATTCAATGTAATCTTTATCTCGGTTTGAAAAACCATAAAAGATATACAATAACAATTTGCACTCCTGATTAACCTGCAATTGACTTTAGTTTCTGTTTTTGAAAGTTAAGTGTGCATAGAATAAAATACACCAACAGAAAAGCCGTGCTTGAATTGTCTTGACAACACTCCTGAAACCTGAATGTATTTAAGTCTTTGAGCGCTTCAAAATAAAGAAGAAATAAATACCTGTTTTCAGCAAAACCATGCGTGGGTACGGAATACCTCTTTCACTGGATTTGGAGTGTCTTTTGTTTCCTTTGTTTCCTAGGAAATGCAATGCAGGCGAGGCCAGGAAGAAGGACGTGACACGGAGAAAACTGACTAGATTGCTGCTTGGAGTCCAGAGAAGAGGTTGAAGTCCGGAGAAGGAGGCGAATATCCAAAGCGAAAGTGGTGGGGTGAAAAATGTTGTACCCTAATTTAATAAGCGAGCGAGCGAAGCGAGCGAGCACGAACTGCAAGAGGAGGTGCGGGGGGTTCTCCCCGCAAGAAAATTTTGGAAAAATGGATTCAAATGGTGGGTTTTACACCACATATTTACTGCAAGTTGTTGAAAAAGGGGGATCCAAATATAGCATTTTGAAGCTAAAGAAGTTAGTAAACAGTGAAACGCTTGTTTGAAGAGCACTGTTTTTAAGTGTTACCTAAACCGAATAAAATTACCTACGTGGCATAAGTGATCTGGGAGAGAGTTCCATAGGACAGGAACTTGTACCGAGAAGCTACAGCCTCCTTTACTTTTCTTTAACAATCTGATTAGGGATATATTTCTTGACTCTCCTGTCCACAAAGCAATTAGCCATGCCATTCAGGACCTTAATGCGGATACAGCAGGTCTTAGACTGGATCCTGTGTCTGGCTGGTGGCCAATGCAGGGACATCAATAAGGCAGTGACATCTGTGATCAGTGAGTTTACATATCAGACATACACTTATACACCACAGAGTCACAAAGTCCTGATTTACATGCGAAAGCTCAGCTTTACAGCTTCTTAAGCTTCACACTAGTTATAGTTTTCTGCAAGAAATTTCGAGGTTGCAAGAAGAAATGTTTGGCAATTCTCAAATCTATAAAAAAATCACTAGACACCATGTAGCACAACAAGACAGATCATAGCACCCACCAAAGCATATGAACACATCACAGCTCAATACAATATCACAACTCAAGGCACACCACTGCATCACATCATAGCTCACTGCAACCCATCACAACATCAGAGCTCAAGGCAACTTGTAACATCAGAAGACACATCACACCACGACAGAGCAGCTCGTCACAGTATCAGGATGTACTGTTTCAGGCTCCATTCTGTTTTTATAAGAATCACAATCATAGTAAGTACTGTACAACAAATCTCACTAGTATATCAACATGTCAAGGTAATGCAAAGCAAAACTCAGAATCAATAGTAACATCAAAATATTATTATTCGTTATTATTTAGTGCACGAAAGTATATATTTGGAACGCTTCCACACTACTAAAAACGTAGCAAAACAGCTGTTCACACTTGAAAGCCATTCACACAAAGGTTGACTGGTCACCCTTCAGCTGATTATTGCTCTATTTGTGTGTAATCTGGTACTAATGTGGTCAAACCTCTGCCCAGTGTTAACATGTGCAAAAAATGACAACAGTATGAAGTAATACTATCAGACAATGTGCCACATTAAGCCACATAATTTGCATTCTGGGACAAGCAAGGAAGGCAGCGAGCTCTCAGAGGCACGTCACTTTTGATCTGTGCCTGGATTTTGAAAACAATTTTATGCACAGCGAAGGCACCAACTTTATGCCGTTATGGGTTTCATTTTTCATCCATGTTTAAAACTTGAGCAGTGTGATAACATTTTAAACATTTGCTCTTTTCTTAGGGGGTGTGAATCTGAGGTACTGCGAATTTAATGTGGATGAATAAGAACTAAACACTTAATTTCTTGTAAAACTGCACGAAATATGTTTTACGTGTGTTGTACATGTGCAATTTAGTGATGGCTTTTGGGCGCTTTAAATTTCCTAAACACTGGGCCATGATTTTGCAATGTTTGCCACAAGAATTTAGGGTTTTTTGGGTTAAAAACTGCCCTCTTCCGACAGAACTGGCTCAAACAAGATTCTCCGAATGAAATAATGTTAAAATACTGCGTTTAACGGATTTCTAATCAAATGCGTTATTAGTGAAGTTTCATGAACACACGTGCATTAATGTGTTTCTGATAATATGCACAAGGCATGCCACGTGTCATAAACCAGTGTATGGCTTTACAACACTCGGACACTAAATGCTTTTACGATTCAAGAACAATATTTCACTTCATGTGAAGTTCTGGCCTAATATATGGGCTTTTTACTCTCCAGTAAAAAGTAGAGCTTCCTACCACATTTATTGTGGCTGGCAGTCATTCTTTACACCAAGGGACCTTGATTTAAACTACTGAAAGAACAAGGCAATCATCATGGAATTGGAGAGCATCGAATAAACCGGAGGACATTGACGTCCATCTATCAGTTTATAAGAGACGAATTACATGAATGGCCAGGGTGATGCTAATTTGCACCATAGTGTTACTTAGCCTAACACTACATATTTTAGACAAGTTATATTTTCTCCATTTGTTCTGGAACGCTCCATGCAGTGCGTACAGACAAACGCTGCCACAAGACAACGCCAACCGCCTCAAAAAGAAATGCAGAACACAAGCTCACATTAACATTGAGCTAAATAACACATAGAGCAAATTACAACCGACTGGGCAGTTTACACAGCCCGGTCCAATCTCTTTCACCTTGTGCATTATTAACGTAAGCAATATGCTGTTTCATTTGCACTGGGGAAGAACTCTGCAAAAACTTGTTTGCAGCAATGAAGAAGGGTGAATATGACAGAAATAATCTCCGTTCACCATCTGACCGCAACAACTATGTAATTCACCTTGGCAGGCTCAAGGGAGAAAAGCAGCAACATTAATTTTTTTTTAACCTCCAAATCCTGCTATCGTCTCGCCGGTTAAAGTCCAATCTGTTTCGATTATTCAATGAATATAGTGTTAAATCTTATTAGAATAAATTACTGCTCACCATGAATAATGCATAGATTCCTGCATAATGTATTCGGCTTTATAACAAACACATTTTAAACCTTAAATTTAGCCTGCCTACAGCTATTCCTTTCCTGTCAGAACTCCAAAAAGCATGCCTGGAAGAGAATAGCCATTTACGTTTCAGTCAACTCGACAACGGACATCACCTGATGTTGATTGTGGACAAATAATCACCATTTACATTAATTGAGGATCTCTCATTCACCACTCAAGAATGAGTAGTTGAGAGGCTGGATGGCATCTTTGCGACATGGGGTGTTCCAGCCATACTAAAATCTGACAACGGCCCACCTTTTAATAGTCAGAAATTCAAAGACTTTTTAGAGCATCTGAGTATAAAGCATCAACAGAGTACTCCTTTGTGGCCACAGGCCAACAGACTGGTTGAGAGGTTTATGAGTACGCTAAAGAAAGCGGTGCAGCGTGCTACACTTGAAAAGCACGATTTACAAACTGTGTTAAACTCTAAATTGCAACCTTACTGTTCAACACCTCACTCAACCACTGGTGAAAATCCAGCAGCATTGATGTTCGGGAGAGCAATGACAACCAATATACCCCAGTGGACCAATCAGAGAGAAATAAATGAGAGTGGTATTTGTATGAGGGACTTGGGTCAGAAACAAAAGATGAAAACGTGCTGACCGAAGACAACATGTGAAAAACATTGTTTTCCAGAGAGTAGACAGAGAGCACGCCCGGCAGATGCAGAAAAGAAAATCTGATGCCCCCTTTGACGCAGAACCTTTTCAAGAAGTGTAGACCAAAGGATACATGGTGACTGCCCAGCGCCTTGGGAAGTCTATAACCAGAGACTCTTCTCGCTTTCGGCATTTGATTTATAGTTCACCAGATCTCCATTGGGAAAGAGAGACTGATACTGAAACACCAGTGACTGCTGCCGCCTTTTCACCATCCCAGCTGATCTTGGAACATGATGGCGGCCATTCTCAACTTCACATGACGCGGTCAGGTTGAACCATTAGAGAGCCAAAGAGATTAATTGAAGAGATATACATGTATGTATGTGTGTATCTTTTTGTTAAAGAGACAAGTTTTCATTTAAGAGAGGGGGATACGTAGTGTCTTGTGAATTAACAATGACAGAACCCTTTTGGCTCCTGATGAACTCCGTAGAGCTATGAGGTAATGAATAGAGTGCATTGCAGTGAAGGATGCTTTAGAATGTTGAGTTCACAGTTACACGCAGATGAATAAAGACGTTTATTACTAAGCTCCATGTGAGGCATAGTCATTGGCGGGTACCCGAGCTGGAAAGTTGCTACATTATTGACAGTGTTCACTCAGCCTTTCATGCTTCTCAGATTGATGAAATGAGTACCACTGAGTTAATTGTATCATCTGGGTTGTTCAATAAGAGCGTTTTAGGAAAGCTAATATAATGGCTGTCTTTTCTACAGATATAAATGGCAGCATAGATTTTTGAGCATAGAATCCAGTGGCATTTCATAGCTGTCAAAGACCCCGTTTAGGGGTTCCAAAATATACTGAAAGCCTAGTTCATTTCAAGGGAAATTCGTATGTGGATCAGTTTTCAGGGGTAAACGGCCCTCATTGCAACTGTGTCAGACACAGAGCTATTGATGGGTCATCAGTCACCCCTATATCACTAAATAACACAATGCAGTGTAGACAAAATTTTAAATGTTTTATTTCTCCCTTAATACCTGCTATACAAAGCATCAATGCTGACAATGATCTGTGCTGCTGAGAACTATTACAACAGCGGATGCCTGAAAGACACAATCTGCCCTGCAGGAAGCAACAGGTAAAGTGCACTGTCTGCAGTTGTATTCAACATGTCCAGATTTTTTGTGGTAAAATAACACACAGAGGCGTGGGACATGCCAGCCATGGGCGCAAATCTTACAGTAGCTGTAGAAGTTCAGAGTGTCTGCCTGAGATGGACAGGCACAGAAATGTATAAATGCTCGTACAGAGACTTTAAAAAATAGTCTACATTATCTTACTTTGTGGTATGGTGGCCAGATTTTCAGAAAGAAAAACCGAGACAGGCAAAGACATAGAAATAGAACTGATAGAACTGAATGTACTATTAAGTCTCAGGGCATCTTATATACAAATATATATATATGTATTGTGTATATATATATATATATATATATATATATATATACACAGGGCATCTTATATACAAATATATATATGTATTGTGTATATATATATATATACATATGCATATATTTTTTTTTTCACTTTCTCTCCCCCGCTCTGTGAAGAGCTCCAGAGCCGGCTGCTGGTGGGCCAGGCCTTGCTGTACGGGCTCTGCAGCCCTGATTCACACCTCATTTAGTCCTGCTGTGCTTGAATGAGGCAGCACAGCAGTAGAGTCTAAACAAGTGAACTTCTGTCCTGAGACAGTCAGTTGAAATGTGAGCCTGCATAACACTGTGACTAATATGCAGATTCACCCGATCCTCCCTTAAAAACGGGACATTTCTGTGTTTTAGAAGAAAGTGTCGCCCGCCGAGACATTCCTTCAAAAACCGGGACTTTCCGGGCAAATCCAGGACATCTGGTCACCCTATTTGTGGCCAACGCAGCAGATCTAGTTTTACTGGTAGCTCCAGCTTATGTTTACAGCACTTGGCAGGGATAGAGGACTCATCCCAAACAGAGCTCTGCCACCGCAGCGCTGTTTAGTCAGACCCTCCAGGATTTCGCGATTTTGCGGTTTGCCGCGAAATCGGCACTTTTGTAAAAATGCCGCGATTTTTACAAAAGTGCCCGCAAAATCGGCAATTTTGTAAAAATGCCGCGATTTTTACATAAGTGCTATTGGTGCAATGATTTGTGAAATATGCTGATCCGCGCTCTGTGATGCGCTGCGAGCCTTGGTTCACAGGCACTGACTGCTGTGGCAAGCTGGCTCCGCCTGAGGTTGCGAGCGGTCACTGTTAACCCGTGGGGATGCATTGTGGATGTGTGGGGAGATTGTGCACAGGGCAGGACCAGGGGGCACTTTTGCTTCACATGCGGCTATACCGAACCGGCAGGAGCTTTCGGCAATAGGATGCGAGAATTCCTGGCGGCAGACACAGCGAGAGGCTGAGAGAGCGACAGAGAATTACGTTAAACATTGCACTGGCTGGGTCCAGAGACCATACCGAGGAAAACCTGGGATGGAGTCTCACACTATTAAGCATACACGAAGGAAGCGATGTAAAAACGATCTGGAAAAAAAACATGAATGAAAACTCGCATACAGTAGAGAGCATGGGTGATGGAATGTATACAAACTGGAAAGGTAATTAGGCAATTAAAGCTTTGTGTGTATGTAATCTACTGGAACATGCTACCAGTAAATGTGCTTCTGAAGACAAATGTTTTTATTTTCTCAGATTAATCTCGCTCACTAGCGCAGGGAGTCAATTGTTTATGTAGCACTCTATCATTTAAGTTTCAAAACTCTGTAGCCTATGATATGATTGACCAACTCAAGTGTGCTTATTTTATCGGTTTTGTGTAAACCTGCAGGGGCCTGACCCAACTGTGGTAAAGGGAACAGAAGCTAGGACCACGTGTAAGGTTCAAGTAACCACAGACGTTGTATAGCACTTCCTGTCTGCAAATTCATGTTGAAATGGATGGAGGGTAAAGGCAACCTGGAGTAAGTAGGTCAGAGTGGGATGGTGATGGCCAGAACACTTGTCCAGCCCAGAGGTTAAAGAAAACATATAATGGACTCTCCCATTCCCTGTCCTGTGTTTTCCCCCATCCACCCGTTATTGTCCTCTAGAAGGTTGAGGGAACACTGAAGCTCATTTAGAATGTTGGCATGAGGCAGAGAGAGTTGGCAGTTGCTGGAGGATTGAAGCGGAGAGATTGGAGGCATTACGTTAAATATAACTGAAGTTAACCATCCTACTCAACTGAAGGACGTCCTCCTAAACCGGCATCTCAACTAGCGGGTCGTCTATCATTCAGGCCGTCAAGTTGACCTTCCTTAATATTCTTCCTCCCTCCTGCTCAACCACTGATTTTATATGATACAACTCAGCTGCTCTGTCTATACTTGTTATCTTTGATGTGAACATTTACTGTTGTGAAGCTCTCTGATACCTTTGGGTCTAGCTAGCGCTATATAAAACTCTTATATATATGCCATTACCTACTGTGTAATAGTGACTGCACCAGATTCACCAACAGGGCTGCTTCCTCTGTTCCATATCCCAGGTTGCCTATTTCAAAGTGGAATACTCTGCTAAAACAGTTTCCAATGTTTTAAAGCTGAAAATGGATGATTATGAGTAAAATAAAGTGCTGCAAAAATGCCGCTAAATTTCCATATTTGTGCCGCTAAATTTGCTAATCCATGCCGCAATATCCTGGGGGGTCTGTTTAGTATACAAACTGCACATGTTGGCACAACACACATGTTCAGTTTGTATTTGAAGCTGTTATTCAGAGGGCCTCATCTATACTTGGCATGTAATGGCAGTGCTGAGCTTTGGCTTTTCCAATGTTTGTCTGTAAAGCATTGTTTACAAACGTAAAAGAAAAACACATTTCAATATACTGGAGGAAAATATCTCATGGTATCTCAAAACTGTTCATTGAATTCAGCGTTTTCAATGTCTATAAACAACATAGTTTCTTTTTCAAATAGTTTTGAATTAAGAAACTCTGAGGATAATTTAAACAGAATAACAAAGTCTTCAAAATGTGGAGGGAAACACTTACCACGGCCTAATTTACTTTCGACAGGATTCAGTCATTTGCTCCTCTGTAGTAGCAGAGAGAGCTGATTTATGACCTCCCGAAGAAGTGTCCTCCTGGTACACCCCACACCGCTATAATAAAAGCCTTTGTGTGCCAAGGCTTGTGCATTCATGCAATGTGTAGAATTCACGAGATAAAACAAAAACTACTCTTAAAATGTATCTGCTCATCCATACCCTAGTAAAAGTATCCCTGTTGTGCTTTTAAGGGCAAGCTGTGAGAGGTGTGGTGCGACATAGCACTAGCAGGGCAGTTATTTGAGGGGTGAAGCAGTACACAAGGGAGAGAGCTAGAAAACATGTAAACACTATCATGGAGTGCTGAGCCTTAAAGAGAAAAGTAGCTCCTTAAATGTGAGCAGTGGAAGAATGCACGTGAGCCAATCAAAAGGATGGGAAAAAGGCTACACTCCAGGGGGAAGGACAAACAAGAAGAGAAAGGCAAGTCACCAACAAGAAGAAAGTAAGGTAGAGTGACAATAAAACCAAGCAACAATAAGCAATGGTCGGACTTGCTTCTCAGCCCAAGATATCCTTTAAGAGCCTTTTACAAGCCTTAGCAAGCTGAATGCTGTAGCAGATGTGAATAATGATGGAAATGCTGTTTGATATGTGCATGCAATGACTTGTGAAGCAGCACAGACATTGCAAAATGTGAGAAAACTGGACAGACTCGTGTGTGTGTTAGCATTGTACAGAAAAGTCAGGGAATTATGTCGCTCAATAAAAAGAAGACTTGAAACCCCATGATTTTTATTATTAGTGATAAGATGGCATTCAATGTGTTAGGAAGAACCTCAAATTCATGTTCACACACCCCGTGGAGGGTACAATGAGGGGTGCATGATAATAGTGCAACAAGGTTCTGTACGTCATAATACTATTCAACCAGGTTTCACTTATCAGTTATTAAAAATGTTTAAAGCTGTTTTTGCTGAGTGTCAGGCATGGATGCAAAATCGCCTTCTAAAGCAACTGTGATGTCTTTTCAAATACTATCTTAAAGTCAAAGTAGTAAATCACTGGGTAAGGCTTAAAGGTAAATTGAATCCATACTCTGAGATGATGCAAAACGTGGGGTGCTGATAACCATGCTAGACTTTACTGTGCTGCACATTATAGTTTCACAATGTTGTATTCATTATACTATTGAGAAAATGGTTCATTAATAGTTCCACAGTGTCGCTGGTACATCTTTGCCAAGTCATCTCCTTAAATGCAACGGATGAGTTTAGGAGGGGACAAACAACACAGAGGGGCCGATTCCGATTCGGGCCGGAAAACTCTCCGACCGAGCCGGACCCGGAGAGATTTCCGACCGAATCGGACTCTGGCAGTCCGACCGAACGAGTACCATGCGCACGCATGCTATCGGACTCGATTCGGTCGGACTCCCATTGAAGTCAATGGGAGCCGGTCGTACAACGCATACGCGGGCTCCCATTGACTGAATGGGTGCGAGGCGAACGAAGGCGCCCCCTACAGCGGGTTCGCGTCGATGCGGTTCGCGCCGACTCGCGTGGCTACGCGTACAGGGGGGTCCGACACGGACCCCCAAAGGCCGGCTCCGACAGCTGTTTCGAGCCGGACGGTGCGGGTCGGTCGGACTGCTCAAGGCGCGCATCGTACTTGCCCGGCCGGGGAACGTCTCCATCGCGCGGTGCGAGTCGAGTCCGAGCGAGTCGGTCGGTGTGGTTCGGACCCGTGAACGAGTCGGTCGGCGATTTCACCTGCGCTCGCATCGTACTCGCTCGGCCGGACGCGCGTTCGAATCGGTCGGAAAAGAGGGCTCCGAATCGGATCCGGTTAAGCCGAATCCGATTCGGTGCGCTACCGGCCGAGATCGGAATCGGCCCCTTAGTGTGTGGGAGAATGTGAGGAACGAATCAGCACATGGACGGAGAACAAGAAAACACATGCACTCCCATGAAGTGCTGAAAGCAAAAAAAATAAGTAGTTCCTGGATGTGGAGCCAGGGAAGGACACAAGCCATCCAATTAAAAAGATGGTAAAGAAGCTATGCTTCCGGGGAAGGACAAATACAAGAAGGGGAAAGAAAGCCATTAAATAAGATGCAAGGAAATGAAATCAACCAATTCAGCAGTAGAGTGGTAAGGGTGTAGTATATAGCTGGTGGCACATTTTGGAGCACACTGTCACAAATACATCACTAAAGCATGGTGTAGTAGCTCACTGTCATTTACAGACAGCTTGTTTTCCTTTGAAATGTTCACTAAATATGCACAAAAATGCAGTTTTATCGATAAAACCATAGGGGTATATTTACAAGAATGTTTTTACTGCTGTCTATCACCGAAACCCATCGCCATGTTTGCGACGTATTTACAATATGTGGTTACATGGCATTAGGATCAGCTAGCTGCAGTGAAAATTGCTGCTGACTCTAGCGTCACAGTGATAAAAATCTTGACACTAGCTTGAAAAAAGTGACAGCCGGCCAATTAGCGGCAAAAAAAATCAAGTTAGTCAGCCCAACGTCACTTTTCAGCCTCTAGAGACAAAAGGAGCTGACAAATACACCTCTAAGGAAAAAAACAAATAAAAACACCAGAATGCAGAATGGGGCAGCCAGGACCAAGTTCAGCACAGGCCAACAACCTTCGAAGCCCCCAACAGCCAGGATCACCAGCCAGAGTCACAGGGGAAGAGGAAACGGAGAATCAGGGCCTCATTTATGAAAAGTGGCGCATCCTTGGGGAAAAACAGTGATGCAGCACTTTTCATTGCACTATCCTTGCGACACCATGGTGGCTGATGCCTGGAAGCGCGGATAGTCCCTGGTGCCTAGAGGCCTCACTGGGCCTGCGTCTGAGACCCAGAGTGGGAGGCACCGGTGCTGTGGAGTTACTGTGGCCTAACGGTGGAGGCAGGTCGCGTCGGGCCCGAGCATGTCGGCTGCGGCGGTGTACATTGAGGCGTCAGCGATCATCCTCACCAGTTGGCGAAGTCTGGCAGGTTGCATGGAGACACATTGCTGATCTGTGTGAGAAGCCTGCTGGTGCCCCTTGTAGCTCTGATCAGTAGAAGGCACTCCTGCGCTCCCACGTTGGGAGGTCAGCATTGCAGAACACACGCCACCACTACACTAGTGTGCACGGAGGAGATTGCCAATGGTAGGCCGCTTGTCTCTGCATCAAAGGCCGGAGGAGGTGGTGCTGGCTGGAGGTTGTGGAGGGTGAGGTCCCTGAGCTGTGCCGAACTTGTGTGGTGGGAGCGTTGTGACTTCGCGCCTAAGAGGGCCCTGTTGCATCACCTGCAACAGGAGGTTCCTCAAACGATTCAACAGTGACTTCTGTACCCAAGCTTGTGAAATCTGGCCTGGCTGAGGATCCTGCTGGCTGAGTCACAGATTCAGCACGGCGGATTGATCCCCGGTGTCGATGTCCAGGTGAGGAGAAGGTGGGACAGGGAGCGGAGGAGGCCTGGGGGTCGTGTTAGGCCCAGGCCTAGTGCCTGTGGGTGGTGCATACCATGCCCTGAGCAAACCCTGCACTGTGGAGGACCCACATCGCCAAGGATACCACACAAGACTGGTAAGGGACTCCACTAACTGGCTCAAGTCGCTGATATCAGCTGCTGATGGCAGCGGGTGCCACGGGCACGGAGGTTGGTTCGTGCCCAGGCCCTTGAGCATGCAGCTTAATCCTCTGTTACTCGCTGGTGCACTGGGGAACATGGAGTCGGGTTGCCACTGTTAGATTGAAGGAGGTAACAGGGTGGTGCTGCTTTTCCTCGCCCCCTGTCAGTGCGCTTTGAGGGTACGGGGGACTATCCCTAAGTGGACTTGCTCCTTCCACAGCGCAGCGCCGTCTTAGCTGCTGCTGCTGTCCTCATCTGCTGCTGCTGGTTCCTCTGACCCGGAGGTCAGGAGTTCGAGGCCCTCCTCAACCCGCAGGCTCCTGCCTGCGCCTCATCACTGGTGGTCTAGTGGTAGAGCGTCACTGCTCTGCTGCTTGACTGCCCTTCTGTCCCTCTTTCTGCTCTTCTCCGTTGCTTTTCTGCCTCTGCCTTTTACTTTTTTTTCTTTGCTTTGTTTGGCTTTGTTTTGCTGTGCTTTTTTTAGTTCTTTTTTCCCTGTTCTCTCCCTCGTTGCCGCTGCAATCCCTTGCAGCCCTGCCCCCTTCAGTGTCCTTTCCTGCTCCTGTGTTTCATCGCCTCCCAGCTGTCCAGCCCCCTGCAGCACTACTTAATGGCGACCGCTGTGTGGCTGCACACAGCGGGCGTCCCTGGTGCGCCAAAGGCACGCCAAGGGCAAACCCGTCTGCATCTGTCTGTGCCTGGACTGCACCAAGGACCCTGCCTCTCGGACACTCCACCGCTACGATGCCAGCACCCTTCTCGCCCTCAACCCTGGACACCACGCTGCCTGCCATTTAGCATCACCGAAGAATACCCTTCGACTGCCGAAACTGCAACCGCACATTCTGCCACACCAACACACCAGCTCCTCTCGCCGCCCATCCAACCAACAGTGCACCCGACCAGCTCAACTGCATCCTTTTCAATGTGCGGTCCCTCCACAAACACGCCACAGAAATCTGGGACCTCCTTGATGCCACCTCTCCAGACATCGCCTTCTTCATGGAAACCTGGACCAACACCTGCTCCGGACCGGACATCGCCAACCCCAATGGCTACAAAATCACCCGCAAGGTCTGCCCAACCACCCAGGAGGAGGCATCGCCATCGTCCACAAAAGCACACTCTGACTGACCATGCACTCTAATGAACCAACGGCAACCATGGAACACCTCCACCTCCACCTCCACCTCCACTTCCAGATCCAGACCAACTCCAACACCACGTTCCGCAGCACCCTCGTCTATAGACCCCCCAGTCCCTGACCCCCTTCACTGATACCATTGTAGACGTCATCGCACCCCAGGCTCTTGCATCCACGACTACATGCTACTCAGAGCAACCCCAGTTACCAGAACACCACCTCCTCCTGAAAACCACTAAGAAAACTGCCCTCCAAGACAATATCAACATCAACGCACACAACACCAAGGAACTCTTCGCCATCGTCAAGGAGTTTGCAGGCCTAACAGCGAGACCACAGACATGCCCCCCTCACAAGACCTTTGCAACAAACTCTGCACCTTCTTCCACCACAAGATTAGGAAGATCTACAACAGCTTCAACACCCCAGATACAGCCACCATGCCTGCCACCATCATACACAACCAAGTCACACCCCAACAGACAAGCTCAAGACCATGAAAAGCATCCACTCAGGTGCCCCGACGGATCCCTGTCCATACCACATCTTCCACAGAGCAGCCGCCGCCATTGCCCCCCAGCTTTGCCACACCAGCAACTGCTCCATCGAAACCGCCACCTTCCCCGACAACTGGAAACACGCCAAGATCAACCCTCTGCTGAAGAAGCCATCCTCAGACTTGACAGAACTCAAGAACTTCAGACAGATCTCACTCCTCCCTTTCCCAGCCAAGGTCATAGAGAAGGGCATCAACGCCCAACTCTTCAAGTTCATCGAAGTGAACCATGTCCTGGACACCTCCAAATCCGGCTTCCAAAAGAACCACAGCACAGAGACTGCACTCCTTGCCACCACAGACGACATCCACTCCTTCCTCGACCAGGGCGAGACCGCAGCCCTCATCCTACTAGACCTCTCGGCCTCCTTCAACACCTTCTCCCACTGCACCCTAATCACAAGCCTCCATGATGCCGGCATCCACTCCTTCCCCACCGGCTGGACCCAACGAGTCAGACTACTTCCATTCCTCTCAGAAACCACAGAGATCACCTGTGGAGTACCCCAGGGTTCTTCCCAGAGACCCACCCTCTTCAACATCTACATGGTCCCCCTCACAGCCATCGTCAGAAGCCACGGACTCAACATTGTCTCCTATGCCGACAACACCCAGCTGATCCTCTCCCTCACCAATGAACCCACAACCACCAGAAACAACTCCCAGAGTGGAATGAAGGCCCTCAAGCTCAACTCGGACAAGACCGAAGTACTCATCCTGGAACCCACCCCTTCAGCCTGGGATGACTCCTGGTGGCCAGCCGCTCAGGGATCTCGCCCCACCCCGATGGAGCACGCACGCAACTTTGGCATCATACTGGACTCATCACTCACTCCATACAGCCAAAACAACGCAGTTTCCTCAGCCTGCTTACACACGCTCCACCTGCTTTGAAAGACATTCAGATGGATCCCCACAGAATCCATAAAGACGGTCACCCGCGTACTCAGCACCAGAGGACTCGACTACGGCAACGCACTCTACACCGGCATCACCCAGAAACAGCTCAAGAAACTACAGAACGTCCAAAACGCCGCAGCCAGACTGGTCCTCAACATCCCCTGCCGCAGCCACATCTGGCACCACTTCCGACAACTCCACTGGCTCCCAGTCAACAAGAGAGTCACTTTCAAACTCATCACTCATGCCTAAAAAGCTCTACATGACGAAGGACCCACATACCGGAACCACCGCCTCACATTCCACATACCCGCCAGACAACTCCGATCCTCCCAACTCGCCTTCGCCTCTGTCCCCAGGATCCACAAGACCAGAACAGGAGGATGGTTGTTCTCCTACCTCACCGCCAAGACCTTAAACACCCTGCCCCTGCACCTCAGGTAATTCGCGTTGCTGACCCAATTCAGGAAGGACCTCAAGACCGGGCTCTTCGAATGATTCTCCACCCAGTCCGACCAGCAGCCCACCTCCCCCAGCGCCTTGAGACCCCCACGGATGAGTAGCTATGCTATATGAGTCCCTGATTGATTTCCCTTGGTGCCGCTCAAACTAAGAATCCTGGCTAGCTGACACCTGACTGGAGGAGAGAGTCCGGCTGGCCGCACGGCACCGCATGTCATACATAGTGCCTGGGCATCTGGCACAATGATGGGTCGCCTGCACATGGTGGCGGCGTTGACACCTGGCTGCTTCTCCGTATCGATGAACCGAGCTGATGGGGGTTGCTGGCCGCTGGCTCAGGTGACAGCGGACACCCTGGACTCCAAACTTTTCTCTGTACTTGCGGCTGTGGAGAAAATAGGTACCTCCCTCGAACAAGTGCTCACTTCCCTTGAGGGCCGCATTGACAAAATCACAGTCAACTTCTCCATGGAGCATGCTGATCATTGCAAGCTGACTGACAAGGTACACGACATTGAGCACAAACTGACCGAAGTTCACCCTATTCCCCGGAACACAGTGTTGGAGGTACAGCCGCTAATGGCATGTGTGATGTCACGAGAAAGAAGAGCAGAAAATGTGGTGGGCCGCACCCGGCTCAGCAATGTGCGGGTGGTGGGTCTGCCCGAGGGAGCAGAATGAGCAGATGCAGGAGCATATACTGAGACATGGTTGCGTGACCTGCTGCCAGCAGGTGCACTCTCCCCATTCTTTGTTGTGGATCATGCCCACCAAGTGTCAGCGAGCCGTCCACCACCGGGGACAGGTCATAGACCCTTTCTCTTCCGCCTCCTACAGGGATTGTGACGCTGTCCTGAGGGAGGTACGCAAGCTGGGGGAGGTGAAAGTGGATAATGCCACAGTACTTTTCTTCCCTGACTATGCAAAGGGGGTGCAGAGGCAGAGGGGGTCGCTTCTAGTGGTTAAGCAATGCCTTCGAGAGTTGGGCATCAAATACTCCCTCCTCTTCCCGGAAAGGCTGTGAGTGGTCTCAGAAGGTAACATGCACTTCTGTGGCACAGCTGAACAGTTCTGGAACTGGCTGGAATCTACTGGTCACTTACAGACAACTTGTCAAAATAGCGATAAAAAAAGACGCTGTAACATCAAAAAATTGATGCTACGGCGGCATTAAATCCTTGTAAATATGCCCTTTAGAGAGTACAAATAATAATATGTGGAAATTCGGTTTCAGTGACTATTTCATTTGTGCATCCCCAAGTGTAGTGATGGCGATGTCCGGTCTGGAGCCGAGGTTGGTCAAGGTTTCTGTGAAGAAGGGAATGTCAGGAGAGGTGGCATCGAGGAGGTCCCAAATTTCTGTGGTGTGTTTGTGGAGGGACCACACATTGAGGAGGACGCAGTTGAGCCAGACGGGTGCGCTGCTGGTCGGCTGGGCCGAGAGAGGAGCTGGTGTGTTGCCGTGGCAGAATGTGCAGTTGAAGTTTCGGCAGTCGAAGGGTCCTAGGGTATTCTTTGGTGATGCTAGATGGCAGGCGGCATGGCGACCAGGGTTGAGGGCGAGGAGGGTTGTAACAGTGGAGTATCCGAGAGGAAGGGTCCCTGTTGCTGGGTGTGGTCCGTGCGCGGACAGACACAGACGGGCTTGCCTTTGGCGCGCCTTTTGCGTGCCAGCGGTGCGCCCGCTGGCCTCGACTTCATAGCGGCCCCCATTAAGTAGTGCTGCGGGGGCTGGACAACTGGGAGGCGGAAAACACGGGAGCGGGAAAGGACACTGGAGGGGGGCAGGGCCGAAGAGGATCGCAGCAGCAACGAGGGAGAGGACAGGGAAAAAGAAACTGAAAAAAAGCACAGAAAAACAAAGCCAAACAAAGCAAAGAAAAAAAGCCAAAGGCAGGGGCAGAAAAGCAATGGATAAAAGCAGAAAGAAGGACAGAAACAGCAGAAAAGAGGGACAGGAGGGCAATCAAGCAGCAGTGCAGTGACGCTCTACCACTGGACCACCTGGGATGAGGCGCAGGCAAGAGCCTGCGAGTGGAGGATGGCCTTGGACCCCTGACCTCCGGGTCAGAGGAACCAGCAGCAGCAGATGAGGACAGCAGCTACCAGACGGCGCTGTTGAAGGAGCAAGTCCACTTAGGGATAGTCCCCTGTACACCCAAAAGCGCGCTTACAGGGGGCGAGGGAAGGCAGCATCACTGGTCGCCTCCTCCGATCTAACAGTGGCAGCCAGATTCCGTATTCCACAGTGCCCCAGCGAGTAACAGCAGGTCAAGCTGCGTGCCCAAGGGCCTGGGCCCAAACTGACCTCTGTGTCCCTGGCACCCGCTTCCACCAACGGCCGATATCAGTGACTTGAGCAAGTTAGTGGAGTTCCTCACCAGTCTTGTGCAGTGTCCTCTGCAATGTGAGTCCTCTGCAATGCAGGGATTGCTCAGGTCATGGTGTGCGCCACCCACAGGCGCTAGGCCTGGCCCTGGACATTGACGCAGGGCTCAATTTATTGCACTCTCTCCTAATCTATGACCCAGACAGCAGGAGCCTCAGCGAGGCTGGATTTCACAAGCCTGGGTACAGCAGTCACTGCCGAGTCCCCTGGGGAACCTCCTGATGCAGGTCATGCAACAGGGTCCTCTTAGGCACGAAGTCACGGCACTCCCGCCATACAAGTTTGGCGCAGCTCAGAAGCCTCACCCTCCACAGCGTCTGGCCAGCGCCACCTCCTCCGGCCTGTGATGCAGAGAGGTGCGGCCCACCATTGGCAATCTCCTCCGTGCACCCTGGTGCAGTGGTGGCGCGTGTTATGCAATGCAGACCTCCCCATGTCAGTGTGCAGGAGTGCCTCTGCCGATCACACCTCCAAGGGGCACCATGCGGTCTTCTCACACAGGTCAGCAATGTGCCTCCATGTGCCTTGCCAGACTTTGTCACCAGGTAAGGCCGATCGCCAACACCTCAATGTATATCTCCACGGCCCACAGGCTCGGGCCCAACGCGGCCCACCTCCACTGTCAGGCTGCAGTAACTCCACAGCACTGGCGCCTCCCACTCTGGGTCTCAGACGCAGGCCCAGTAAGGCCTCCTGGCCCCAGGGGCTGTGTGTGCTTCCAGGCATCAGCCGCCATGGTGTCGCAAGGATGGTGCAATGAAAAGTGCTGCATCACTGTTTTTCCCCAGCGATGTGCCACTTTTCATAAATGAGGCCCTGATTCTGCATTTCCTCTTCCCCTGGGACTCTGGCTGGTCATCCTGGCTGTTAGGGGGCTTAGGGGGGTTGTTGACCTCTGCTGAACTTGGTCCTGGCTGCTCCATTCTGCATTCCGGTGTTTTTATTTATTTTTTCTCTAGAGGTGTATTTGTCAGCTCTTTTTGCCTAAAGAGGTTGAAAAGTGACGTTGGGCTGACTAACGTGATTTTTTTTGTTGCTAATTGGCCGGCCTCCACTTTTTTCATGCTGGTGTCAAGATTTTTATCGCTGTGCCGCTAGAGTTA
The DNA here is from genome assembly GCA_963921515.1 of Calotriton arnoldi. Classification (NCBI taxonomy): domain Eukaryota; kingdom Metazoa; phylum Chordata; class Amphibia; order Caudata; family Salamandridae; genus Calotriton; species Calotriton arnoldi. The sequence goes on along the minus strand of CAWUFW010017520.1, from coordinate 116,909 downwards.
GCGGCAATTTTCACTGCCCGCAAGCTGATCCTAACGCCATGTAACGCCGTATTGTAAATAAGTCGCAAACATTGCAATGGAAACTGCTTAGCAGCAATTATTGTAAATATAGCTCTTTGTTTCTATCACACTACAGAATTACAAAAAAAGGTGCTCCATTTTTCAGTTGCTGATATATTCCGAAATATTTGTACAGTACATTAACAGATGCTTAAATTGAGTTGTTAGAAAAAAATGACACCCTACAGCCTTTCCTTTCACAATCTCCTTACCCACCAAGATACTCACATATAGGACTTTACAAAATCCTCTCCCTTTGCAGTCAGAGAAACAAAAGGAAACACCGACCTCCCTTTTAAAAGCACAAGCATCAACTCGACAGAAGGCATTGCCTGACATTTGATATCTGTTTTTCAAGGCACAGCAAATGTGACTAGATAAAAACAAAATGTAAAGACCTCTTTATTGTTCATTATCTTTCTGAACTCCACCATGGTAATTTAGGGGGTGCTGCAGCACCATCCAGCACCCTACTCCAGTGCCTACGCAGACAACTAAAAGCTGTCTGGAGGAGATTCCTAAAAAGTAGAGTAAATAGTTGGACCAATTTATATATTTATAGTTTAGATTATGGTCAAGGGATGCGCGATACCTAGAAGAATGTTTTTAGACAGTTCAAAAAAATATATCAGTTTTGTAACTTATTTATTTTGATAACGAAGTGAAAAATCACAGAACTCATGATTCCTGTAGAATTATAATCAGCATGGATGTTTGCATGGTGCTGAATGCAGTACAGTGGTCAGTAACACAAGAATACATCCAGAATAAAGATTGCAAATTGTATCAGCAATTAGCAGCCCTGTGTAAAACCCAATTGGCACTTATCAAAAATCCATCAGAGATGTGTTATGTAAGCTGCACTGCAATATAGGTTTTGATAACGTTAGCAGAGAAGGGCAGACCTGAGACACAAGGATTGAATCATCATCTCAAATGTTGGCATCTTTGAAGATATTCAAGTATCATGTGTACCTTTTTTATGGATTGTTATTATACTATGTTGTAGTAGACTCTTATTTTATAAGAAAGCAGAGAAGTAAGAGAAGATAGTTATAATAAAATCACCCCAGTGGAGTTTGAAATGACCTGTAAATATGTTATTTGGGAAATGCATCTTATGGGGGCTTGTATGTTACATGTACTACTCGAAAAAGTTGATTTTATCCTTTTCTGAGTCGTATATGATGTCTATTTGGGTACAAATGGGGGCTTTCAATTCGAATATAAGTAGAAGACATTCAAAAGTCTAATAGAAATAGTTTATCATTGTTATCGACTGATGTAGTTCTTTTGAATCAGTGACCCTACCTCCTTTCTTAGCTTTGGTGTTTAGCCGAACAGTTCAGTGTTCTGGGGGTAAGAAAATTCCATGATGGTTGGAGATGACACATTTAACCACAAAAGATTAAAGCTCTGGGCCTTAATTGTATCAGTGATCCCAAGAAGATCTTTGGCCAATGATTAGAATGTCCCTCTGTGCTCTGTTGAGTGAACTCTATTGAGATCAAAATGAGATTTATGGAATCAATCTTCCTGCTATGTCGCTCTTAATTCAATGGTCTTTGCCTGCGTTGGTGGATATGTGCGACAAAGTGTTAGTGTAAACATATTAAAAGGGCCAGTTTTGGAAGTGTAGCCTTCTAATAGGTAAAGAACATTCACAGAGCACAGAGAAGTGGGTTGTCAATGATGGAAAAGATTATTCTTGCTTCTCGGGATAGTGTGCATCGACCAGGAAGAAGTTGCAGAAGTGTTATTTTATAAGCTCAGAAAACAGATTGATTAATATCATGGATTGAATACCTTACCAGCTTAAGATAAACAAAGGAAATTAAGCTGTTCAATTACTGGACTACAAAACTAGGGCCTCGATGTACAAAAGGGTTTTGTGGTCACAAAGCATCTGAATTTGCAAAATTGAAAGGTTTTTGAGACCTCAAGAACTCAAACTGCAGATGCACAAAAGCCACATTACATTTCAGAATTGTGTTTGCGATTCCTAAAGTACACCTTGTGACTCTGTGCAGTTTGAAGGAAGAGGGGAGTGTGAAAGGTGCATGATATTAAATGTATTAATAGTTTGCAATTTTAACAGTTTTAACAAAGCACTGATACAGTTCAATGTGATTTCTAACTGGGGTGTACTTTTTAAGCCCCTTCCAAATGTCATTGTGTTGTAAGATTCTCATTGATAAATGCAAAGACTTTTGTGACACATAATGTAGATTTTGTGCACTGAAACTTAGAGTCTTCGGATTGTCAAGCCTGTGATTTTGTGAATCGCAGGGTTTGTGACTCAAAACATTTTAATAAATCAAACCTTTAGGTGCTAATGTCTGTGTGTTATGTGCTGGTCATCACTTCAAATCCTGGCAGCATCTATGCAATGTTCCCTTCTGAGGTCGGTTACCTGATTGCCAAAAAAACAGAAACATCTTTATACTAAAGCTCTATGAAATGGCAAAGCAATCACTATTTAAACAGATTCTTGATATTGTATGGGTCTCAGAATGTAAAGTGTGTTTTTATAAATTAGCATCCACTATTTTTGTGAATGAGCTTCATGTTCCTGACTTAGAGCAGTGGTTCCCAAACTTTTTAGAACCCCACCTCACATTTTAAAACAACAAACTTTCACGTCCCACTTAGCTTTAATAGACATGAGGCGGGCAATTTTGAATGTAACTATAGCATTGCATGGGAGTGCATTGTCATTTAAAGACAGCACATTTTCCATTGAAATGGGCACTACATTTACACAGACATACAGTTTTACTGATAAAACCCTATAGCACACAAATGATAATGTGCGGAAATCGGGTTTCTGTGAATATTTATCATTTGTGCATTGTCAAGTAAGTGTCCTCATTTGGGTTGATCCCTTTACAATGTCTGTTTCCAGTACAATTCAGAATGACAAAAAAATGCTTCACTTTTAGTTTCTAAACTGCTGGATGCATACAGTTAATTTACAGGTATTTCCATGTTGTTGTGTATTGCAAAAACAACATCTTACATTGGCACATAATTCACTTCAAAAACACCTCTCACTTTGCAGCCAGAGAAAGTAAACACCTGTCCTCATGTTAAAAGAAGAAAGCAGCATAACATTTGATTGCTGTCTTTTAATCACCACAAGTGTGTAAAGTTAAACACAGAATTGAATGACATCTTAATTTATTGCTCTGACTTATGTGACCCACCAAAAATCCACTTGCGACCCTCAGGTGGATTGCGGCCCACAGTTTGGGAAACGCTGACTTAGAGGTGGACCGAAGGCTTGAGCCAGATGCCTGGCTCTGGCTTAGCATAAGGTAATCCTCGACTGAGGAGCCCAAATGAGCCAAGCCTTTTGTGCTCGCACCTCATTATTTTACCCCTAACTGTCCCACCGCCCACCTATACAACAGATGAAATTCGGGCCAGCATTGGTGCTTTGAAATCTTTCTGCATTTTCTTATTCCACCCTGCTGGGATTCAGATGGGTTCACTGACAAAATATCGGCTACCAAAATATCTACATACAAACATATTGAGTCAAAATATCGATGTCAAAAATATCACCTTTCTATACGCATAATTAAAATTACATAAATATTGGAGAAAAAAAATTGTTGTCACTAATACAGTTGTCTAACATATCGATTTTTAAATATATATACATTTAAAAAGTAAACATTAATTACAATAAATAATAATACTAATATAATAAAAATAAAATAGATGTAATATTTTTTTAAAATATAACAATTATTATTATTTTCAAAAATTAAAACAAACATATATATTAATATATATATACACATTTATTTACATATCACATTCATGAGATCCAGAGACCCGGGGCTGCATGTCTCGGCGGTCCTGGTCGGGCTCCGGAAGCCCAATCTACCAACTCCACGTCTCCACCGATACGGAAACACCAGGACAACACCAGAAGGCTTGAAATCACTTTATTCACAGCGTGCTGCCTCACCAACACATTTCGGCCGTAGCCTTGTTCACGGTATTGAGACTGAGCTGGCAAAGCCATTTACAGTGTTCTGGTCATAAACATGAAGGTAGGACTACCTTGTGCAAAGTGAAAAGGATTGTACGGAAGAGCGGCAGCCATCTTAATGTACATATCACTGCATGCCTCCAATAGCTTAATGACATGCAGGTATGCATATATTTTGCATCATATATGGCATTCAATACTCGTATCTCAACAAAATTGGCAAGTAATCATCATTAAACAATATAGATAATTGCATCCATCTCAGAAATTATAGAAAATGTAAAATACATAAAGTCCATACAAGTCACTCGCATCCTTGTCCATGAGATCTGGGGGCACCTGGTTGTGAGTCCTAGTGGGCCAACTGTCAATCCATCTGAGCTTATGTTAGTAATCTAACCCCCACAGAAGGCTGATATAGAACCATCGTTCGTATATGTCTATCATTCAGCCATTACTGTAAGGTATCCCAGTGCTGCCTTACACCTGTTGGCCCCATCGGGTATAGTCCACTGTTCCCATAATTGCTGCAATCTTGAGTTATTCGATGGTCCTGCCCATGTGGGCAAAATCAATACATGCAGAATTACATCTCATAGGTAAACTGATCTACTAGGAAGGGGGAATAAGTGACCTTGGTGTTCCTCCCTGCATGCACCTGTCTTTCTGAATGCGCAGGCTACTACTGAGTTCCAAGTCAATGTTTCATCTTGCCCATGTGAGCTAGTATATTCACATTCTTATCTATGCCAATGCGCAAACTGCAGAAGTGGGTGCTGTGCTTATCTGGCTACTCTCCCATGACATGCAGTGCTCAAACCTGTGTGAAAAAGAAGAAAAAAGTGTATTTTTAGAATTAGATAAAAACAAGCGCTAAAAACAATCTATGTTACATCTGGAAGCTATCGAGAGGAAGAGTTCATAATTGACAATTTGCATATGCTCATAATGTGGGTTTTAAACTTTTAGAGGCCAGTAGCAAAAACACGTCAGTTGAAGCATTACAGTCCCAAATGTACTGACATTTCCTCACTCGACTTCAAACCTGTTGGAGTGAGTGTTTCAAAATAAATTTATAATAAACTTTGACTCATGAATTCTTAGTTTACGTCCTCTGTCCCCTCCCCTTAACTGAGGTGATATGGCATCTAGAACTACAAATGACAACAATTTTTCATCTAGATAATTTTTTTCTTTGAAATGCCTGGCTACTGGATAATGCTTAGCATTACGTTTGATTGCACGTTTATGTTCCAATACTCTCTTCCTCACCCTATAGATAACCCTGCCTTTGTAGTATTTGACAAATGGGCACATCAAACAGTATACACAGACACAACGATGCAGATCTTGTATGACAATGCAATATGTAATTATGCTTGATTTGTTGGTACCGAGAAAAATGACAAAAATGTTAATAAAGATATTCCCCAAAAAAATCCAACAGTATACACAGAAATCAGTATTGCAGTCATATTTGCCCATAATAGTCTATTCCCTATTACTGTTAGGGACTTTGATCTTGGAGCATTTTGAGCAGTTTCTGCATGCTTTGCATCTTCTACAGCATGTAAAACCATTCGTGCCTCTGCTGTTACTTTCTGAAGGTTGTACTGATGTTATCATGTTATTACTGAGACTATCCTTCTGGGATCTGTTCCTCCTGAATGTTATCTGAGGTGATTAGTGTAAATATTTATCTAGCACCTGATCTGTTTTCAGGACGTGCCAATTTTTATTGAAAATTTCTCTGATCTTGTATGACTGATTTGAATACGTAATAATGAATCTGATTTGATCTGAGTCGTCATCAAATCTGTTGCCACCTGTATGTAATAGACTTGACCTGGATACAGCATCAACTTTGGCAAACACCAGTGAGACAATCTTATTACTATATCCTCTTTCTTTAAATCTCCTAGTCATCACCATTTTTTCTTGTTCATATTCATGTGGGGTACTGCAATTACGTTTTACTCTTAGTAATTCACCAAATGGGATGCAGTGTATCAAACTCGATGGGTAGGAGCTTGAAGCGCTCAACAAACTGTTGCCTGCAGTTTCTTTTCGGTGAAGTTTGGTCTGTAAATGTCTGTTTTGGACAGAAACGTCTACATCCAAGAATACAATCTTGCTTTTGCTTGTCTGTCCAGTAAACTGGAGGTTAAATTCATTCTTATTCAGATCTGATACAACTTTTTGGGCAGATTGTACATCTCCCTTCCAGATGACAAAGATGTCATCTATCAACCTAGTCCATAGTACCACCTGGTTCTCAAAACACTCCAATTCGATGGACACCTGCTCCTCCCACCAGCCCACAAAGAGGTTTGCACATATAGGGGCAAAGCAGGTGCCCATCACAGTTCCTTGGACTTGTCTGTATATTTGTTGGTTAAAGAGAAAGAAATTATTGGTTAGGCAATACCAGATAATATCAATCAACATTTAAGTGTGCAATAACAAGGATACAGATCTTGCTCGTAAGAAATGTCTTATGGCGCATACACCCAAATCATGTCTGATGCTAGTGTACAAGCTAGTTACATCAAGTGTGACCAATGTGTAATCATCCTCCCATATTACCCCTCAATTTTAGTAAGTAAGTGGGTGATGTCCTTAAGGTATGCTGGGAGAGCTGTCACAAATGGCCTTAAATAGTGGTCTATATATTTCGATGTTTGCTCTAAGAGAGAGCCGATAGAAGATACTATGGGTCTCCCTGGTGGTTTGAGGGCATTCTTGTGTAACTTTGGTAATAAGTAAAGGACTGTAATTTTGGGATGGTTACACTTGAGGAAAAGATATTCTTCCCATTCTAGGAGACCTTTATCTTTCGACTCACATAGCATCTCTATATACTTAAGGTTAGAGGAGAGTACATCTGGTTTATTGGAAGGACTGTAACATGTTAGGTCCTTTAGTTGTCTTTTACCCTCGTTCATATATTCTGATTTAGAACAAACCACCACATTCCCTCCTTTGTCAGAATCACAAATCACTTTAGTGGGGTCCTTTCTGAGTTACTCAAATGCAGAGAACTGAGTGGAGGATAGATTATTTCTAGTGTTCTCTTTGGCTTTATGCCTCATACTCTTTAGTTCTTTCAAGACACTTTTTCAAACACTTCAACACCATTGGATTATAGGTAAAAAGGTGGATTTAGGTTTAAACTTGCTGGGACATGCCAGGTCTACATCCACCCCTAAATTATACAAATTCAAAAACAGATCCCCATGACCCTCCACTGCATCATCCAATAAAGTTAGAGAATGTACGAGTCCAATCTGCAAATTGCTCAGAGTTTGGGTTGCCCCTGGTGTAGATGTTCTAGGTTGTTCCAGATGGAACCATTTCTTCAGTTTCAATTTCCTAAGAGAACAAAATAAATCAATTCTGGTTGATACATAGTCAAAGTTTCTAGAAGGACAAAAAGAAAGGCCTAGAGATAAAAGTTTGATGTCATCCTGGGATAACTCACAGTCTGACAAGTTGATCACATTCATTTTGTTGCTTGTCTCACCCTTGTTGTCATTCCCATGGGCTCTTATGTGTCGTATCTTGTATCTTGATTTTGCTTTTTTGTTCCTCTTGTTTTTCCTCATACTCCACGTCCCCTTCCTCTCCGAAAATCCTGTTCTGTATGTTGTTGGTTTGTCCTGCCCTGATTTAGTAGTTGGAATTATTTTAGAAAGCTTTTTCTGCTTACAATGATGGCTTGAGTACTTGCAGCCATTGTTTCTGCTGAGATATCTGATGCATTGCTGTCAGATACGTCGCTCTCCTCTGTTGTTTCATCCCTTTGCCTAATATTCATATTGACTTGTTCATTTGACTCAGCTGGACCCTCGATGAACAGATGGTTGTACTTTCTAAGAAATGTTAAAGTTCTACCGGATTGGTAGTCCTTGAAGTCTCTGATAAACTACAGTTGTTTTTTTATCGTAATTTCCTCTTCAGTTTTTACCAAGCGTGTTTGCAGACTAGTAAAGAATTCATCAAATGTTTCTTATGTGACCAGCTTCAACAGCTCCTCCGTGGTTTTATTTATTTCTTTAAGTAACTTAGGGGCTCATTATGATGTCGGGCAGAAAGCCTCCGCCCGACAGCCGGAATCTCCTCGAACGTGTCGGAACCCTTCTGACCGACTCGGTCGGTTTACAATTCACCCGACTGATTACGATGTTCTCTGTCGGAATGTAAACCGCGTGGTCATTCCGAATCGGTTCCGACTGGCTCTCGGAGAATTTGTGTCAGACGGAACTGCATCATACACCTCTATGGACAGCATTTCCGACCGTGCGATTTCGATGCCGATTTCCAACAGCCTTCTTGAGTCCGCCTGTCAGACACAGAAAGGCTGTCAGAAAGTGACTTTGGGGGCCCCTAGCAGGCCCCCCTTCATCTTGAGACCTCAGTTTGGGGGCCGAAGGGGTACCTAAGGGACTCCCCTGTAAAACCCTGCACTGTGTGGCTGGCACAATGGGGTGCCCGTGACAGGGTGCAGGGTTTTATCACCCCCCCATTTCCCCATAGGAGCCTCTGTTGTCGGGCTGAACACAGGCTCCCATAGGAAGCAATAGGAATCCGACCGAACAGTGTTCGGTTGCATCATAATCGGTCGAGCGGAACCGCTGACCGCAAGTCGGTCGGTCCCGAAACCGAGGCGGTGTCGGGCGGAAAGTTTCTGCACTACATCGTAATGAGCCCCTTAATGCGGTCTTTAAGGACATACTTAATCAAAATGCGCATCTTAGGACCTCATTACAATGTCAGGCGGACAGCCTCCTCCCAACAGTTGGATTCCCCTAGGCCGCGTGGGAACCCTTCCGACCAACTCGGCTGGTTTACAATCCGCCCGACTGATTACGATGTTCGCAGTCGCATTGTAAACCGCACGATCTTTCTGAACGGTTCCGGCCAGCTCTCGGAGAATTCATGTCGGTCGGAACCAAATCGTACAGCTCCATGGACAGCGTTTCCGACCGTGTGATTACGATGCTGGTTTCCAACAGCCTTTCCGAGCCGGCCTAACCGACATGAAAAGGCTGTCGGAAACTGACTTTTGGGGCCCCTGGCAGGGCCCCCTTCATACTGCGGCCTCCGGTTGTGGACCTCCCTGTAAAACCCTGCACTGTGTGGCAGGCACCGTGGGGTGCCCGTGACAGGGTGCCAGGTTTTCTGCACACCCCCCATTTCCCCATAGGAGCCTGTGTTGTTGGGCGGAACACGGGCTCCCATAGAAGTCAATGGGAATCCGGCCAAACAGTGTTCAGTCGCATCGTAATTGGTTGGGCGGATCCGCCGACCACAAGTCGGTCGGTTCCGATTCCGAGACGGACGGCCTCATTACAATGTCGGGCGGAAACATTCTGCCCAATTCCGTCTCGGAATCGGAATCGACCGACTTGCGGTCGGCGGATCCGCCCGATCGATTACGATGCAACCGAACACTGTTCGGTCGGATTCTCATTGATAAAAATATTATTATGTTAAAAAAATACAAATACATTTTATATTAAAAATTAAATTGAAAAATACATATTATAATGTTAAATACATATCATAAATACCTACAGATATTATTATAATTAATATAAAGAAATATTTTTCATATGAATAAATATTTTTCTTTATAAATTATTTAGTAACAAAAAGTTCTTAAATAATTTTAATTTAGCTACTTCCCACCATATACCCCTACAAAACTCACAACCCACACGTAAAACTTAACTTTAAAAAGCAAATTTTTTACACTATCAACATAAATATTTATCAACAAACTAATTATCATTAATAAAAAAATTACTTAAATATAAATAATTTACTTCCCACAATATACCCCCACAAAACACACAACACACTCCTAAAAATTTACAAAAAGTTAATTACACAATTAAGAAAATTATTTATCAATTTAATAATGAATATCAATAAAAAAATTAATTATTACCAAATTGAAATTAATTTTCCTCCCACCATAAACGCCTTCAAAACCCACAACCTGCACCTAGAATTTAAATTTTAAAAATGTAATTGCACAATTAACAAAATGAATTATCAACTAAATAATTATTAATAATTACAAATAGAAATATTCATTACTTAGAATTAACTTACTTCCCACCCTGTACCCCTATAAACCCCACAATACACACCTAAAAAAATAAAATGTATTACACAATTAACATAATTAATTATCAATTAAATAATTAATATTAATTAGCAACTAATTATTAATTAATTTTAATTAATTTACTCCCCACCCTGTACCCCTCAACTTGCACATAATAAAATAATTACGCAATTAACATAATTAATTATCAATTAAATAATCATTATTAATTAACAACTAACTAATAATTTATTAGAATTAAATCACTTCCCATCCTGTACCCCTATAAACTCCACAACCCGCAGATAGAAATTAAATTAAAATAATTAAATGCACAATTAACATAATTAATCATCAATTAAATAAATAATATTAATTTAAAATAATCATTAATTTATTATAATTAAATTACTACCCTTCCTGTACCCCTACAAACCCACAATCCGCTACAGTACTAAAAATCACAAAAATGTATTCAATCAAATTTAATAACTACTAAAAATGTTAAAACTAAGTTGAAAAACATAAACAATAATTATACAAAATAATTACATCATATACATTTAAAATATATGCCAAAATACATATCAATAATTGAAAAACGAAATTATAACCAACTATATTTTTGTAAACGATATAAATGACTTCCATAATTTAAAAAACGATACTACATACCTCAAATTCGATATTCTTGACAATGATCTTCTTGCTGATGATATTACCATACCACAAAATCTTTTACTAGATATTTTGGTAAGTCAATATTTTGTACTTAATTTTTTGTCTGAACACCATTCAGCTGCCCTTACTGTGAAGATGCCATGAGGTTCTGTGACTAGGCTGTTCTCCACAGATGCTGAAGATCAGCCCGTCAGTCACCGCCCCAGAAAGCAGGGAATCAAAGTGTAAGTAGCTGTATGTAGCTGAGCTCTGCACTTCACCTTTGTCTCAGTGAAGAACCTTTAACTGAGGGAGATACCTTTGTTTTGCTAATACGTATTATTACCACTACTGACGGTACTGAATCCACCCCTGACGTCAGCTTCTTTGTTAAGCAGGGGAATCCAGTGATAGAAAACTAATTTAAAAAAATAACATTTCTGGATTTCACATGTAATGTGTGTCTTAATTTAACTCATTGTGTTAATTTATCTCCTGAAAGAAACACAAGGCATTGTGTTTGGTGTTAAACGGAAGAGAAGGCAAACTCATTCAACGGCCTAATTGCACAGTGTTTATCTAGAAAACTCGAGTTCAAATCCTATCCTTTGCACTTGACCAAATTCTGTGGTCCCGCATATGCATGTTACTTCGCATAGAATAACATTATCATATTTTTACGTGACAATTGCTATAACATTTACATGGCCCTTTAGCTGGTGGCTCATTCTTTAGCTTTTGGAACCACGTCAGACCCCCTGGCTCCTCTTGACTCTAGTCTCCCTACAAACTCACATGAAGGCTGGTTTGATTGTGTGAGAGATTGTGCCCAAACCAACAATTATCCCCAGAACAGCGATCTTTGTGGAAGCATGAGAGGTAGAGGGAGAAAACTGTCACTGGTAAACATATCATTAAAGTGCAACCAATGTGGCCATACAAGAATCCACTCAACAACTTAATCTGAGCTTAGTAGAGTTTAATTACAAATTTAGAAATAAATCGATGCTATCTTTCCTTCCACTATCTTAACAGGGCAACCCTAAACTAAGGGCCTGATTACGATGCCTGTCGGACTCTTGTCCAACCTGCACCATGGCGGAAGAAGGACTGCCTGACTAGGAGTCGAGGGTCCTGCTGCCCGCATTATGATGTGACTGCCTTCACGGCGGTCTCAATGTGTATATTTTGTATTGTGGCGTGTGCTGCGGGCTGCAGCACACGCCGCAATACAAAAAAAAACATTTAAAACATCCCTGCACTACGTGGCAGGCACCATGCGGTACCTGCCACATGCTGCAGGGATGTTTAGGGCGGCAGGGCCCATAGCGGATGGCCAGGTGGGAAAGTCACCTTCTGCCTCCCTATTCATGGCTGGCTAACCGGCCTGAAAAGGGCAGGCGGAAAGGGACATTGTAATCCCTATGGCGGTGCCTGAGAAGGCACAGCCCCTATTATCGTGGCGGCTGGTCCCTCAGCCAGATGCCTCCACCCACTGCATCGTAATGCGACGGGCGGACCTGCAGGGGCCGATGGCAGTGGCACCGCCACCGATGGCCTGACGTGGCGGTCCTACAGCCATCATAATGAGGCCCTAACAATCATCTGGTAAGGGTGAGATCTGAAAGAAAGGAAGAAAGGTGTTAACCATCATAGTCTTCAGTAGAAGTACTCCAACAATGGGTCTAGTAGCATAAAGCCACTCAAGCAGAAGCATAGGTCTACTTTCTGTGAAAACCTAAGATGGACTCCTCTATCCCTCACTACGTTCAGCATAAAATATCAATTGTAGTCAAAGTAGGCAATCCCACGTGACCTTCTTCTGTGAATTTCCATAGCTCTGGCACAACTGGATACATTCACCACCTTTCCCACATCGATAAGTAGCAACTTCGCTCGCTCGTCCTTGATCATTCCTCTCCTCTCCCATGAGAACTCAGCTCCTTGCTCCTTACTGAGATTCTCCTTGTCAATTCCAGCTTCTCACACCTTGCTATCTAAATAAAACAAAACACCTTCAATGCTTCTTCTACATACCTTCAGTGGAAACAAATTACACGCCAAATGCATTCTACGTTGAAGGTTAAATGCGAATCACATTTCAAATCCTAACCTGTGCTTGAACTCAACTGGTTTCTACTTAAAGCCTACTTTTTATGTCAAGTTAACAGTGCACAGGGTTACAGAATACATGCACTTTTCTACACATAAAATAAATGCAGAATAAAACACGAGTTATAAAAATGTCATTCTTAATGCACCTACATAAGATTAATTCTCATTACATGCATAAATGTTTAAACATTAGTTTTGCACACTTCCTACTTCATGGGGGCCGATTCCGATCTCGGCCGGTAGTGCTCCGAATCGGATTCGGATTTACCGGATCCGATTCGGAGCCCTGTTTCCCGACCGAATCGTACGCGGGTCCGGCCGAGCGAGTACGATGCAAGCTCCCGCGAAATCGCTGACTGACTCGTACGCGGCTTCAACACGCTCCGACCGACTCGCATGGGCATGACTCGCACCGCGCTATGGAGACGTTTCCTGGCCGGGTAAGTACGATGCGCGCAGCGAGCAGTCCGACTGACTCGCGCCGTCCAGCTCGAAAAAGCTGTCGGAGCCGGACTTTGGGGGTCCGCGTCGGACCCCCCTGTACGCGTAGGCACGCGAGTCGCACACAGGGGGGACCCATGGGTCCCCCCTACCTGTGCATGTACGCCGCGTTGCGCATGGACGCGTACCCGCTGTAGGGGGCGCCCTTGTTCGCCTCGCACCCATTGAGTCAATGGGAGCCCGCGTACGCGTTGTACGACCGGCTCCCATTGACTTCAATGGGAGTCCGACCGAATCGAGTCCGATAGCATGCGAATGCATCGTACTCGTCCGGTCGGACTGCTAGGGTCCGATTCGGTCGGAATTCTCTCCGGGTCCGGCTCGGTCGGAGAGATTTCCGGCCGGAATCGGAATCGGCCCCATAATCTTCACAATAAGAAATTTTGGGCCTAATTACGATGTCAGTCTGCCCGACATCATCTCGATCCTGGGACCGACCAACCGACCTCCGGTCAGTGGTCCCGCCCGCCTAATTAGGATGTGACCAAACACTATTCGGTCGCATTCCTACATTTCCCTATGGGAGCATGTATCACGGCCGTATTATATGCTCCCATAGGGAAATGGGAGGTGCTGTTCATCCCTGCACCCCGAGGCAGGCACCTCAAGGTACTTGCCACTGGGTGTAGGGATCAACAGGGGGGCACCATAGGTGACCCCTCCGCCCCGAACCGGAGGCCGCACACACAAGGGGGCCCTGCTGGGGGCCTTCAAACACGCTTTCCGACAGGGTTTCCATGTCGTAAAGACCAGCATGGAAATCCTGCCGGAAACCGTGCATCATAATCAGGACGGCGTAAACCGCGGTCCATTTGGATTATGGGGCAGTTCTGGCTGGCCTCGTCGGAAACCAGCCAGAATGTCCGGCCGGTTTTAATTTCCGACCGGCTGCATCATTATCAGCCGGTCGGGCTTTCTGACTGCTATTGTAATAGGCCCCTTTATGTTATATTCTCCTATCACATTATTATGTAAATGTCAATGTCACATAACTTTATTAATCACATTCTATACACAAATATTTCACAGTGGAATACTTTTAATATACAATACTCCGCTCCCATTAGTAACCTTAATTACACAGAATATATTCGAGTGCTTACTACATATAGCTACAACGCTCTCCTACATCATCTCAGATGGGATTCAAGATTACACTTCTCTCATAATTTACCTGTTTTTCGTGCATGGGTTTATCAGGGGAATTTAAATGCGGTGCAGTACTACCCCCACTCCTTCAAAATACTGTAAAGGACAGATCAATAGAACTCATTTTATCTACCTCAAAAAAGGTGAAGTTAAGCTCTTGGTTATATTTTAAAATTATGGTGAATTTATATAAATATCTGATGAATTTATATAAACACCTGAAGGCGACACAATTATCAAAGCTTGTTTACTGACTAAAATGAGGTAGCGTTAGAGAAGTTTATTTTAGTTAAAAGTCATCGACATTTCCGGGACAAGCATTTGCCGTAGGCTGGTTTTAATCTCGTCTATTTAGTCAAGGAATACTGCACGAGAGAAATTAGCATATCAGAAGACAAGCAGCATTGCAATTGGTTTACCTGTGATCCAATCAGTGACAGGGACGGACCCTACAAGAGCCAGCCCCAGAGCTATGAAAACATTCCACGCTAACAGCTGAGAAAAAACAGCATTCGCCTCAGATAGGTTCAAGCCAGAGGGCAAAGGCAGCGCTGACTCTACCAGGCACCATGGCCATGGACTTTCTTCCAAACCTCTCCATGGAAACGTGGACTCTGCTTGTCGTGCTCGTGACGGTCTTTTTTCTGTAAGTACTGCACGGTGATTCTTTACCTGACTGTCCAACTTAAAGGAGCCGCAAATTATTGTCATAATCAACTTTCAACAGCCTAAATGCTCTTTATTGAGGGGTGGCAGAGGTGAGTAGGAGGAAAAGGACCGGAAACAGGACGCATTCGTCAGCATTAAGGTATTTCAATAGCCCAGTGGGTGGGGCACCAGCTGCAGCGCTCTGTGGACTCCACACGTTTGATCTTATCATAGTTGGCTCAGCCTTTTGTTTTTCCAGCATGAACAAAATGAGTGTTGTGTAAAAACATCTGTTATTAAACTCCGAGTGACAAGTTTGTCATGTGTGTGATATAAATGTATTATTGTTATTAATTTTATACACTGAATAAAGTACTGGTCGCTGTGAGAATTTTGCAGGTCACTAAAGAGTTTTAAGATCACAGAGAGGAACAAGACTTAATTCCCAGTGCCTCTTTAAGACCACAGAACCTGAAGGGGACTTCCACTGTCCTTTTTACAGACAACAGTGGCATTTTATGCTTTATAATAAGTGGCTGAAAAAACTGCACCTCCGTTCAGAGGCTGTGACTGCATTCATATTTCTTTCATGCCACGGACTATGGAGTGACTCTTGAGGAATGCGATACTGTGGCTGCACAGGGGAGACATTGGTAGATAAAGCAGTTTCACTAGTATCACACAATTTTGACACATGGAACATCCAAGATTGAAGGTCTCCTGATATTGAGGTCTTTAGTGTAACCTATACACATGTTATTCTAACAGGATGGTCAGACCTGCACAGCTTTGTTAACATTGGACAATACAATATCAATGCACATCATCATATATGTGCATATAATGTTAATATTGGACAATACAATATCGATGCATGTCATGATGTATGTACGCATAATAACAAACTGCGACTTAGGCCTGAAGCAACTGATTGACGGATCACAGGTGGGGGGGACATGTAATCCTTAGACAAACGTGCAAACAGGAAAACCCAGATTGATCCCACAGATAGGCTGCAACACCACAATGGTCTCACATGTTTGGGCGGCGGCGCTCGCGTTCCCAAAACAACATAAAGTCAGATGCTGCACTAAAGTTAGGATCACTCAACCAATCAGAACACCGCATGCACACTTCACACACTGATCATGCGCTCCCCATGCCAGACATCTGGACACGTAAGCACTGATCCCACATTGTGTCCATGCAAGGTCACAAACTCACCTGTGCTCCTCATCAAGATAACTAGATTTATGGCTCCTTGTCCAGGCCTAGATTTCAGCATGCCAAGGAATATATAAAGTATTTTACGATGCTTCTTGTAAAGTATAAAAAGATGGCCAAAACCAATGTGCTTTGAGACAGTCTTCAGACACGACTCTGTTGCCTGATCTCCCGGCCGCTGCGTTTAATTGAACCAACTGTTTCTGTTTTGCCACATGCTTCTTGTCTTTTATTTTCTAAAGGTAAATTCATATTTGAGCAACATTTTACATGTATCTCTACAACAGCTGCATTAAACCACTGAGCTATCCTTTCATCTACTGGGGCATCAAACTCACTTCTACTTTTGCAGGAGAGAAGCTCAGTATTTGACCAGTTCTGAATGATTGTCTCCTGTTTTTCTCCTATTACAATTAATTCCTTCTTTTACTGTTTGGGTCTAAAGATAAAGAAAGATATTTTGGCTGTAAATGAAAACCATAGGGCTTTATTTAAACTTTGGCGGAGAGGGTACTCCATTGCAACGGTGACAGCCTACCCTTCCTGCCAAAGCAAAGTTCTGCTCACCTCATTTAGAGTCAGGTGAAACTTTAGTATGTAGAGGGCGGAGACTACTCCTTCTCTGATGGCCCAACAGAGTAAGGGCTGTCGGAGATTTGGCCATTTGACTGCCCACCCTATTTAGAGTGGACGAACAAATGGCAAGTTTTCACTGTCTGCAAATGACAGTGAAAACTGAGAAATGATCCACACACAGTAGCGGCCCGTGGTGGGAGTGCTGCCGGGCGGTGGCGTGGGGCGGGGTGGGGCGATGCAGCGCATGCAACGAAATTTGTTTTATTTATTTATATGTCTACTTACCTCTATACGGCCATATTCCATACTTTACTACCCCCCACCCTGCCCCTCCCCCGCCCCACGTCACCGCCCGGCAGCACTTCCACCACGGCCGCTACTGTCCACACAACATTAGAAAATACTCCCCTGGGTGGGGTAATTTTTTTTTTCAGAAAAGAAAATCTAACTTTGGGATTTTCTATTATTTAAATATTTCAAAAAAGTTGAAAGTTGGACGTACTGCTCTATCATGTTGATGGAGCCGTTCCTCAAACTTTCAATGCATTTATAGGAACCGCCATGACATCGGTTCCTGGAAATGCAGGAGATGTCTGCTGGGCCAGTGGACATCTCTAAATTTGGCAGGTGGACTTCCATTGCCATGACAGGAGTAAAGTACTCCTCCATGGCAGCAGTACTAAATCCATCCGCCAAAGTCTAAATCAGGCCCTTAGGTCTGAAAATGCATCATGTTTGTTCCTGTGCATTCCCAAACTCCAATCTACCCTCTTTCCACCTTCAAAATGATTCCTTAAGGTGGAACGGATAGCCACCCTATTAGCTGGGTGTGGAGGAAGAGCTTTGGATTGGAAGACTGCATACCCCCATGAGAATTGAATGCTATGTAGAACACCGCACTGGTGGAATAGGAGCTTGTGCAAATTGTCACATCATGTTTCCATCAGCACATCTGCACCTGCTTTTCAAGGTACTACTCAGAATGATTGTGATTAGGAAAAAACACATGAAAAGGTGTAGATGTAAATCTGTGCCCATATTTTTCCTTTATATGTGATTTGGGCCCATTGTGTTTTATTACAAAGCCTTCCACTGTTAGAGAGAATTGCAGCATCAGCTCTAAATGGGCTGCAGATGGGGCCTGTGCTGCAGCTCCATTTGTCCTGGTTCCCTCTTGGGCCCTACCAATAAAGGTGTTGAATTTGCTTGGAAGCGACGTTGAAAAACTGAAACACTGCACCTTGCCACGCTCAATTTGTCACACACGTACATTGAAAGTCAGATTTAAACATTATAAGCAAATGTGTACATATAATTCACATGTAGGTGGCCCCAATAGTTTTATCTGTGGCTCAATTTGTGCCCTCCCTAAAAATATAATCTAGAGATGCCACTGGGTGAAGTGTATTGGCTCCTTGAAAATGTAAGCAAGTTACTGACCACCTCCAGCTCTTCTGACTTGTTGGCTTTCACTGCTATAGTAAGTAGCAGCAAAGAATGAACTCTGCTGAGTGTTGGAGCAGAGACCTCCTGCAAACACTCTTTTTTTTTTTTTAATTTGCCAATTTTTGATTGAGAAGCAATCATGGTTAGTAAAAGTACACATATGCGTGGTTAAGGCAGATAGTGGTCTAGTTTAGGCTACGCGGAACTCAGCGAAGTGACCAAAAAACTCCGCCGTGCTACGCGGAGTTCCACAAGAGGCGGAGTGTGCTTAGTTATGCCGTTTGCATTGATTTTCAACACTGTAAAATCAGCGTGAACGGCACCAAGCGCAGCGCAAAAGGGCGCTGCTTCTTTTCTTGCCACTCGAGTAGATTTTCCTCCCAAGCTGCAGCTTTTTAAACGTGAACAGAAGGTTTCTCAACGCGAGCGGTCGTGACCATCCGTGACCGCCAGCTTTGAGAAATCTGACCACTCGTGTTGAGAAATCTCACGGGGATGTGGATTTTTGTCGCTCGCACTCGCCAACTTGATGTTGGTGAGCGCGAGCGGAACTCCGCCTGCTCTGCGGAGTGCAGAAAATTCAGCAAACTCCGCGAACGGAGTTCACTGCCCAGGCCTAATCTAGTGTTCAGGATGGGCGGGGAAAAGAAGAGGAAGCGTCGGAACAGGGAGCTCCAGACGCAGACTGGCAAGTGGGGCTGGGGCCGGGTTTGGGTGGGTCGTTTTTAGGGGTGGTGTCGCTTTTAGGGCTCAGGGAGGGGGGATGGTGTACTTTTTGGAAGAGAGCAGGGTTTTAAGGCTCAGGGTGGGGGAGCGGGTCAGGTAGTTTTAAGGGCTGGGGCTAGGTTTGGGGGGAGTTTTTAGGAGTGGGGGAGGTTTTAGGGCTCAGGGCGGGGGGGAGTCATAGTAGATTTTTTATTTGGGGGCAGGGTTTTAGGCCTCAGGGCAGTGGAGGGGGGGTTGGGTTAGTGGCAATCTTAACCACGCATACCCCTTATCATGCCTTTACAACGAAATTGCGTGATAAAGGAATGCATGGTTAAGACGCATTCGTGGTTCAGGCTTCATGGTAGAGGAACATGTGGTTTAGCCATGCGTGCCTCTGTTATACAACCATACATTCCAGAGTTTTGGGTACTATCTATTGACTGTGGAGCATCTGATCTTTCCAGTCAGCCTCTATAAGCTGTTTTGCAGCTTTTAGTATGTGTTGCATTAGTGTTCTCAGGCCCTTGTTTAAGCCTCGCTCTTTGGGAACTCCGAGTCCCAGCACAATCAATTTTGGGGCTTCAGCAATGGATGCACCTGCTATCCATTTGGTATGGGAGAGAACCTCTTTCCAAAAGTGATGCAGTTCATCATAGGACCATCATATGTGGAGGGCAGGTGCTGCCTTTTTAGTACATCTCCAACATTTCCCCTGCATATTCGGGTAGGTCTGTTTTAGTTGTTCTGGGTTTAGACACCAGTGGTACATCAATTTATATCTTTGTTTTCAGTGTGAAATGTTTGTGTCCATTAATTATATCCTCACAAAGTTTTTCCCACTCACTATCAGAGATATCTCTTTTCAGCGTTGTCTCCCAATGTGTTTAGAAGCCCCAACAGTTTTGTTTTTCTATGTTTTTCAGTATTTTGTAGATGTTGAAATTGCTCCTATGGTTTCAGGGCAGGTCTTTATGTATTTTTAAAATGCTGTGAGATTGATGGTTTTGGGAGGGTGTGCAGAAGGCCAAACCCTCCCAGAATTTTCAGGAGAGTGTTGGGGTCCGAGGGCAACAGTGATTGGCCCAGGAGGTACGGGTGGGGTTTTATAGGTTTTTGAGTGTGGGATACCATTACTGGCTGCCATTTTAGTTGGGTACACCCCAGGTGGCATAGGGACAGTGACAATTTTTTCCATTATAGGGTTTGCTTTTTCTGTTGGACATCACTGAACATAGATGTGTTGGATGGCATAAGACACGCCCTGCTAGTGCTCCAAAAGGCAGGCAAAATCAATCTGCTTTCAGAGGGCGCGAAGAGGGAGGCAGGTTTGGTGGGTCAGGAGCGCCCGAAGAGGAGGTCAGCAGGAGGTGTGGCGATGGCCACTATGTCCTGCGCGTCACCCTATTGCAAGGTAATGAGAGGTGGCTCCGTGAGGGGCAGGGTATTTAGGGGCAGCGAGCCTGGCCGGCCATCGTGGGTTGATGCCCCGTGTCGTGCTGTGGGAGGGGATGCGGCGAAACCTGCTGTCCGAGGAGAGCCAAGTGCTTTGTGCGCTGCGGGGCTGTGGCAACAGCATGGAGGGTGGGGAGAGGAAAGAGTGGTGTCGAGAGTGCCACAGCTCAGCCGCCCGTTGCTGGCCACGAGAGGTGATAAATGAGACAAAACTCACTCGGCTCCTTCTTCGGGACCCTCCCAATTGGTGAAATCCTCAAATTGTCCAGCGGCCATTCTGAGAATGGCCCTTCCATTCTCACTTCCGTCACCTCCTTCAACAACTTAACTTTCTCGAAACAAACTCTTCCTGCCCTTTCACAGATCACACATTTTCTGCCCACTGCCTCACCTTGGGGCCCTCGTAACATAGATGAAAACCAAATTGGAAACCTGGTAATAACTCTTTCTCCCTGTCTGACCCTACAACATCAATCCAGTATTTCAAACATTCTAACCTAACTGGTGTGTTTTTCACCATAGGATTCTGGCCTCCTCTCCCCCGGTCACTGTAACCAGTCCACTGGCCCCCGGTGCCTCCCTGTTGCTTAGGAACCCCCACCTGAATACCACACAGGGTAAGCATGTGCTCTCCACCACATTTATAGCACTCATGACGGCATTTGCAATACTCCCGCAAACACTGGCCCCTGTTAAAGGACCAATATGCACCTGCCGTCCCCGTCTGTCCACTTAACTACTGTACCCACCCCTGTCTGGGTGGAACATCCCCAAAAGGGCTTGTAAATGACCAGCCAGCCTCTTGCCGAAAAAGTCAATGGGGCTGGCCGCTCCAGTGTCATAGTTTGCAAAAACAGCTCGCAGTCCAGCTGTCCCCACACCCCATCCTCTTCCTCTGCTAGGCGAGCCCGGTATTCCGCGTCATAGCGTAACCAAGCCCAGCCCCCGAAAATCACCTGAGCCTTGCGCATCACATCCAGATATTCAAACAACGCGATGCACCTCTCAGGGTACTTCTTGCAGTAAACGCTCGTGTATATAAGAAAGCAGCTGCCCAATTCTCTATCTTGACTGTAACCCTGGGCCTATGGACCAACTCATATTCTTCCTCTTTAAATCTCTCCTTCACCCTGATCTTGCGGTATAGTAGCTTAAAGTGTTCCACAGATTCCCCCTTCCATATTCGCTCTTTAGTGCAAGCCATTAAAAGCTCACCCAAGGGCTTTGTAAAACCCATGTATGGCATCTTCTACTTCTTTACCTCTTTACTCTCCTTTTTCTCTTTGTCCTCAACCTTCCCACCTGGAGTCGCCTCTGTGGCCTGTGATTTCTTAAGCAGCCCCTCCATCCCCGCCTCCCTCTCCCTTGCTGCCTCCATGTCCATCCCTTGGTCCTGCACATACTTACCCTTCAATAACCTGGGACCATCCCCGCCCTGCGCTTGCGTTTCCGTCCCCGCTGCTTAACCCCCACTTCCATCCACCCCCGCAACTCTGCCTGGGGACACTCCCTACCTGGCTTCAATGTCAGGGCCTGCGCCAAAGCCATCTGTCCTGATGCCACGCTCTTTCCCGTTTGACAAGACATCCTCTTCGTAGTTACCTCCTGTAAAAACACCAAAACTTCCCTTCCGATTAGCCACACACTGTCCCCTGTGACCCTCAGGAGGTGCCGCCACCACTCACTCTCGCGATTGTCCACAATCTCACTTTCCTCCAATTCCTTCTCATCATAATCCAACTCCCAATCATCCTCCCCAAGCACACCACCACAATCTGCGCTCGTGCCAGGCACCTCCCCATCCTCAACTCCACCACCACCAAAGTGCTCCTCAAAGAAATCCTGTGAAGGGTCATAATCCTGTCAGGCAGACGCACAGTCATGTCCTTGCTTCTCCAACATCTCGTCCAGTGCTGTCACAGAGCCAGCCCCAAAGACACACGACCTGTCTTCGGACTGAGGTGGACAGGCTGCACCAGACCCTCCAGGCTGTCCGTAAGGCAACACCATCTCTGAGCCTGCCTCAGGCCCCTGGCTGGCGCTAAACTGTCCCTGGCATGCTTGCCCAGAAAACCTGTGGGGGCTCATGTGACACCACACCCATTTGCCTGGACCCCAATCCTGAGAGACCTCACCTCCCAGCCATACCATGGTGTGCGATGGAGGGGCAGGAGCCAAGAAACTGTCACCAGTGGTCCCATAGTGACCCTTCCCACCATGCACTAAATGCCCCAGAGCCTCCCTTTCAGGTTTGTGAATCCATGAGAGTTCACGACACCTAATCAGGGATTCAGCAAATGCTTAGAAGATAAACAAATATATAATTACGAGATTAATAAAGTACCAAATGTGTATTTGTTTTATGAATGCTTGTTTCCATGTACTGTTTTGCGGGTTCAAATCATGGAAATTCCATAGGCCAGAGCACCCGGATTTCAACAATTACTCAATGGGTGCCCTCCAATTCTAGTAATGACTCCGTGGGGTTCCCCAGACAGCAGTAATGATTAAGTGGGGGTACACAGATGTCACAAAAGTTAAGAACCACTGACATACCATTTCCAGGATTTGTGTGCAGCTTCAAACTGATACTGCTAACATTTCTCCTTCCCTAAAAAGGAACAGAAAAAGGTATTAAACATGTAATCAATGTGATTTATTGCCTGTAAATTCACAAAAAGAGTTTATATTGACATAATTAATTAATTAAAAATGGAACTTGCCCTATATTTGTTTTGGCCTAATAGTAAGTGACCATTTTATTTTAATTGGCATCTTTGAATAGTACTGGAACTATGACCAAGTAGATTTCTGAGTGTTTTGGGGTATGTGTTGTGGAGGGTTAAGAGCAATGTTCATGAGATAGCCAACAATAAGCAATGAATCGATAAAAGTCTGTTCCATATGCATGCCAAAAGGGAAGATCTTTATGGAATTTTCTGAAATTCGACTCAGTGAATGACAGCAGAAGGAGTTTCATGGGATGATGGCTTGTGGATCTAGGGATCTTTCCCACATCATGTGTTTCTTGATGGAAATGGAAATAGCATGAGATGGTTGTTGAATGCTCACATAGGTTTCTGGTGTAGAGGTATTGATGTATCAGCTTTGAGAGGTAGCCCAGTACAAAATCACTTAGGACATAGGGGCCTATTCACAAATAAATAGACATGTATATATTTACTAATGCGTATATTTACTACTACACCTAGATGCAAATCTCCAATTACTACAGCAAGATGTAACTAGACTCTTTTGCTATTCACGATTTTTGAGTGTACATTTACATAAAGGTGTAGAGTTACATGTCTCCATCCTCTCAAGTAAAGGGTGGAGATTCCTACAATAGGATTTACTGTGCCTGTTCACAAAGGTAAATTTGCAGGAAATCTACACACGTAACTTTACTTATACACTTTGTAGTAACTTCACTACTTTTGGCTATTCACTATTTCCGAATGCATATTGACTACAAAGTATAGAATTACATGTCCCTACCCTGAAACTAGTGGCTGTAGCCAAATTAATTTATTTTAATGTTATTTACTGTAAGATTCTATTTTAAGTCCTGCCTCCACTATTTCCAGGCTGCGTGTTTTGGTGCAGAACAAAGTGAAGAGTCGACATGGCACACATCTCTGTGTGCCATGCCTACAAACAACTGCCCTGGCATAGATCAGTCACCCCTCTAGCAGGGTGCACTATACCAGTGGTGAGGGTACAGGTGCAGGAGCCCTGTACCCCTACAGTGTCTAAGTCCATTCTTAGACATTGTAAGTGCAGTGTTGCCATTAAGAGTATATGGTGCTGGGAGTTTGTCATTACGAACTCCACAGCACCATAATGGCTACACTGAAAACTGAGAAGTTTGGTATCAAACTTCTCAGCACATTAAACCCACACTGATGCCAGTGTGGGATTTAATGAAAAATGCACACAGAGGGCATCTTAGAGATTCCCCCTGAAAACGAACCCACCTCTAGTGTCCAAGCTGAGTGGCTGCTTTCAGCTGCCACCACCAGACATGTTTCTGGACCCCTAGGTCGAGAGCCTGCTGCTCTCTGGGGTCTGAAACAATGCACATCCTGGGACGAGGTGCAAAGCCTCCTCCCCCAGAATGGGCAGGGTTCACGAAGGGGAAGCTTCAAAGGCTTGCCTCCTTTGTGAGCTTCCCCAGGCCACTTGCTGCTCTCAGCAACTGGTCCCCACTGGTTCTGACCCCCACTTTGGGCGGGAGAACCGGCCAGAAGAACAAGTGAGGAAGAGAGGTGAGCCCACCTCTGCCAACTCCACCTCTCAGGTGGGGAAGGCGAGGTGAAGCACAACTCTCAGTCCACGCCATCTTGAAGATGGGGGGACTCAGCCAACCAGGGACAGGCTCATGCCCCCCTCCCACTGGAGGGTGGCATAATAGGGGGTGTACCCACCCCAGGGAAGGGACCCATTTGTCCCTGCCTTTTACCTACCTGTAAAGCCCTTAAATATAGTATTTAGGGGAACCCCTGAACCTTGCTTCCTCAGACAAGAACCTGCAACAAGAAAAGAAGAAGAAGGACCGAACGGCCGTGCCAAAGCTAACAAGAGCAAGACGCCCACTGACTTGGCCCCAGCCCTACCGGCCTGTCTTCACCTCGAACCTGCTCCTGCGAAACCCCGGTGTGTCCTGCAGCCAGCAACCTCAAAAACCCTGGAGGACCTGCCTGCCTTCAAGCACAAAGACTTTGTCTCCCATGAAAACCGGGTTTGTTCACCTGCAACCTCTGGCTCCGGCCGGACACCGCGAATCCGCCCCAATCTGCACCCGCCGTCCACGGCCCGAGCTCGAGTGGGCAAACACCATGAGGAGGTCACCCCGGTGAACCTGACCCGAAATCCGGCGACCCCTGACCTGCCTCAAGCCCTCAGCCGACACCTGCAGCCTAAATCCAGAAGGCCCCCGCTAACCACGACCGGGAGCTGGAGCTGGTAAGAAGATCCGACCCCAAAAGGCACCCCTGCACCCAGCGCCCCACGGCCTTGTGTGCCCAAACCAACGGTGCCTAACCAACCCCTAACTTCCCAACTTACCTCTCGAAGTGGTGGTCGCACCCAGAAGACCTTCATCTCCCTGCCTGCAGCGCTTTTGCAAACCGGAGGTTCTCCATTGAAACCAACAGGTCACCTGACGTCAAAACAGCACCCTGCACCTGGTCGCCCTAGTGCCGCTGAGGGTGCACCTTTGGTGCTAATTTGTTTCCCCATTTGCCCTCATCTAAAGTCCAGGAGCTTTGCTCCCACAACCCAGTGGCTTGCTTTCCAGCAGCCACCAACCGGGGGCCCCCTATCCCCCATTGGATAACATTGGGCCTCAGCACTCTGCACCCGGCGGCCCTAGTGCCGCTGAGGGTGTAACAAGAGTGCATCCTTGACCCTGGGGAACCCTTGTTCTAACCCCAGAAGCTCAACTCCAAAGACCGATTACTTACCTGGTAACCGTTAACTTCATTTCTCTCCATAGGAATCCATTGACTGTTTTTCTCTGAAAAAATTTCCAAGTGTGGAGTTGATTTGTATGGAAACCAGAAAAATAACAATTGTGCAAAACTAATTTTACTTACCTTTTCTCTAGGAAATGTCCCAGTGTGATATCTAGGCATATCACACTGAGTAGAAAAAGTAATCTAAAAAGTAATCTCAAAAGTAACGTAAAAGTAACTTACCTGTAATTTTCATTGCAAAGTCGATACAAAGTATATGTACAGCATTTCACAGTATTGCATTACCAGTAATTCAAACTGTAACCGTTTCAAAGTACATTTATAATTGCATTTCAAACTGTATATTTACTGCAAAGTATTTATCAACTTACCTGTGCCAGGCTTGCTTGGTTCTAAAAATAAAATAACTAAAAGAATATTTTTATACAAAACCAATTGGTCTGCAGTTCAGTCTTTGAGTGTGTGAAATCATTTGCTGATTGAGTGGGTACAACAAGTGCTTAACACTGTCCTCTGATACTGCCTTACTGCTCGACCACACTACCACAAATACAGAGTAAGGTTCTATCTAACTTTGCCTCTGCCTACCTTTGGGGTTCCACTGGACTCTGTACACACTATACCTCACTTTGGTATAGTATATACGGAGCCAGCTTCCTACAGACAGTCCAGCCTGAACTGCCTGGCCAGGTTCTCCTTGGACCACAAACAAGCATCCTGGGACCAGTTTCGTAGTATCACCCTTCATCTGCCCTGGCTAGCTTGAAACTGGTGGCATAGCGAGTATGGGACCCACGTCAGGCGTACCCTTCCCACTTAGGGTGACAAATGAAAAAAGAACAGATGATGGATGGAATGCTGAAAAAATTTAACATTCATCCCCAGTCACAGATCTGGGTTAAATCCATCGAATTTTTGCTTGCCACTCTATTCCAGTTGAGACCCAGCCATATGCAAATCAGTTTTGACCCTGCTCCCCATAGGAACAGTCCAGTCCGAACGGCCAGGCCAGGTTTTCCCTGGATCAGAAAGAAGCATCCTGAGACCGGTTTCGAAGTATCACCAATCATCAACCAGGCTAGCTTGAATCTGGTGGCATAGCAAGCATGGGACCCATGTCTGGGCATGCCCTTCCCACTTAGGGCAACAAATGAGGAGCAGGGTCAAGGCTGAATTGCATATGGCTGGGTCCAAACTGTGGTGACATAGTGAGCAAAAGAAGGATGGATTAAACCCAGATCTCTTGACTGAGGGTGAGTGGTTGAAAAGGTTCAGCACTCCGTCCATCATCTTGTTGTGTTTACGATGTTTTCCCTAAGTGGCCAAGGGTAAGCCCAGACGTGGGTCCCTTGCTTGTGATGGAGCAGGGGAAACAAAATAATTTATTTGTACCCCTTGGAAGTTAATGACCCCATAATGACTAATGGCACTAACCGTTTGAAACGCATGAACTAATCAACAAATGCACCTTTTCATTAGACATTACACGTGGGCAACGTGCTGGCATTGCAAAATCTAATTTATTTACAAATGTGAAGTAAAATAACATTAGTATTGTGATTTGCGTAATAAATAGAGTAAATTGCATGATTTGTGTTGCGTAGTAAAATTGTATTGTGGCAAAGAATGCAGATGGTAAGTAAAATGGCTTTAAAATGTCGCTTCTGCTAGGTAATATCTAACACGGGTCTTTAGAATGGTGGGTGGTAAACAGAAAGGCTTATTTTCCATGTTTTAATTTCTGTTGTGTTTGTTCTTATGATAGTTTCATTCGGGCCTGCTAGGCCATGCTTCAAAAATGGATGCTGGAGAAGGACGAGGTGCGTGCGCTGAATAAAATGGCCCCCACGCATGGGTAGAGTGAATGCTCCAGTCACGTGTATGCGGCCTGTGCCCGGAGTGAGAGATGTCAAGGCCATTCTGACCTGTAACAAGGATCGTGCCAAGAGTTCAGCATATATGCATGGGAACCGGATGGGAGAATCGAGCGACAGGGGATGAACTAATGTGTGACCATCGGAGTTTGTTACAAAGAATATTAACAAATTGAATTAACTTTGGACATTTGCGAATTACGAGAGTTATTGTATGCGTTATTGTCCCCAAACCGGTTCGAACAAGGAGGGCGACGAGGTGACCATCACCACCCCTCCAATGGACCAATTAGCGTGATTCCTGCCCCTAAGGATTGCAACTTTCAAGTGTAGTGAGCCAGAGAATAGGGTATAAGAGAGTCTGCTCTTATGTTATGAAAAAACTTGCTTGTTCGTTTTCTACCTTGATGCTGCGAGAGACTCTGTCATTTTGGACTTTGGACTTTGACTGGGGAAGGAACAAGACCGTTGCGGGAGTTGCCCGGGAGGAGATTGCGTCCGGGGAGGTTAGCGGGACAGTCAGTCAGTTTGGGAGTCCTATCCTGTGACCTGCTTTTCATCTTTCTTTCTTTGGTGAACCATTCTTGTCATCGCCCTATGACCATGGGTAACGAGTATTTTTCCATCTTTATTCTAAAATCTTTCTTAAATGCTTATTGATATTTCTTAATGTATTTGTCTAATAAAGAATTTTACTTATTTTGCTCTGAGAATTTAAATAAAATTATATTCTAACTCTAAATGAGTCAGTGGTTCTTTAATAAATTTATGATTAATAAATGTTAAAGGTTTTAATTGTGATTGAGCTGGACTTAATCGCCATCAACTGATTCTACTAGTTGGTCCATCGACCGAATAGCGGAGTACCTTGATGTTTAGAACCGACCGGATCCTAAATTAATGTATATAACATATAAGGTATAATTCTGTAATTTTTAACAAGGTATCCCGTTTGTCCAGCAGCTCATTTTCCTTAGCGTTTTGATCCAGAAAATTGAAGGAATGTATGTATGCGGTGCTATGGGCCCCACCGACATTAGGTTTTATATGACTAAGGAAGAGTAAGTGTTTCTGGATCAGTGTCATAAGGAAAAAATTTATTTTAGCCGCGCTGGATCAGATTTCTTGGTAGCAGAGTTATGGTTACTATAGATTAGTTTGGTGATTATTGATTATTGATTTTTTCATGTCTAACACTCTATGTTGAGTTTGTATTACGTTATGTGTAGTCAAGAATTTTGAAGCTTCCGAGAAGTAGGAAGTGGACACGTGTGGCAAGAGAAGTCACATGGAATTGTACATTGTCTGATTTCAAAATTGGTGATAACACAGGACTGTGTTATGTTAGGGAAATTTCATGTATGAGTTGCATATGAGTGAAATAGCAACAGGTTTTCTTGTGAATCTTTGGTTTTAATTCTCAGGAGCAGTATAGTCTCCACATGTGTTTTATCCCCAGAGAAACGGGTTTACCTCTTGCTTGAGAGAAGGGTAAGGTAGAGGGAAGTGCTACACTTATCGAACGAAACAGTATTTCTTGTAAGTTGGAATAAACAAACTATTTCTTTTGTTTAGAGAAACAGACAATGGTAATGTGTTTTATGTTGTAACTAATCGATTTAGTTGAAAAAGAAATGTTAAGAAAACTGCCGATAATTTTTGTAAAGGAGTGGTCAGTAGAAGCAGGAGTAGAACTGACGTCAACAAGAACCGCGCTGGTATTGGCCAGTTGTGGAAGAACTAAGGGTTTCCTGATTGGTGCGTTAGTGTGAGACGCGCTGGAATAGGTTAGTGTGAGAGTGACGTAAAGCTTTCTGGTTGGTGCGTTGGTGTGAGACGCGCTGGGATAGGTCCGAATAAGCCGAGCGGTAGAAAGAACCGAGTGGTGAAAAATTGCGTGAATTTGCTTCGGTAAAACAACAGTGAAAAAATGGCTTATACCGTCATGGTTTGCGAAGCTTAAAAATTTCTTTAAGAAGGTTGTGACAAGAGAAGGAGAAGTACTTCCTCCGCCGAAAACGCCAGCATCTTATATGATGATGAAATATGGCTATCATACTTGCATTTGGTTGGAAAATTGGGTGAAATATACCAAAGACGATGGAGTATTGGCATTTCCAGAAAATGGTTCATTTAGCACAGCTGTACTTCGAAATTTGAGAGAGAAAATGATGAGACTTGAACCGAGACCTAGACCGACACAGTTCGAAGCCTTAGGTGAATAGGAAGATGAGATGTATGAAAGGGAAAGACACAGAGGTGCAAAGAATTATAGTTTAATTCATGGAAGAGTATGGGGTTTGAATCATCAAGACAGGATGAGGCGATGGCGGTATGCTAACATGACAGATGGTATGTTTCCTATCAGAACAGTTGAAGAATTTACAGGGAGAAAGTGTACGGAGAAAAAGAAGCATGCAGTATCAGAGAGATATGGATATGGAGTTAGCGACACAGAGGATGAGTTGCTGGAGAACATTTTAAATAAAAGACCCCCTCCATATCAACAGAATTCTGCGGTGGTGACTCCAAATTCACCGCCAAGGGAAACTGTAAGAAATCAAAGCCCTGAACAAATTTCTGAAATAAATAGCCCATATGATAAACTAGAAACACCACAGACTGTGAAACATGATAATGGTAATACAGCTGAACTAGCCAGAACCACAAGAGAGATGACTGAAAAGATAAGAGAACTGACAAAGAATATGGAAGCTGTGACTGTGCCAGTGACGATAGGGCCAGTAATCCCGGTATTTGAAAATCAAAAGATAGATGAACATTCCTTGATAATTCCATTGAATTCTAGTATGCAAAAAGTAAGAGAAGGGATAATTCCAGAAAATAGAGAGGCAAGAGATTCTGCTGGTCCATTTAGGTCGAGTCCACCTGTAAATTTGACAATGTGGGTCAGATAAATAAGATTCCTATGGGAGCTGAGTCAGCAGCTGAAACTCCGGAGAGAAGTTTCAGCTGCTGGGCAGAGGTAAATAAAACCCCTGTGGGTCCGACTGCAGAGGAATTAAATGTATTTATTTATTTAGTGTTTTATATAGCGCGGACATGACCCTGAGTGGGGTATCAGAGCGCTTTACATTAGTATATCTATCCACAATTTTGTTACCAAGTCATCAGTAATTGAACACTATTTGCGAAAACTATTATGCTTAAAAAAAAAACAAAAAAAAAAAACCACATATATACAGTACCCCAAAGAAGTTAATGTTCGGTGAGAGGTAGCATGCATATGATCATGGTGGATCCATGATAATGATGAGTCTGTTGCGATTATGGTAGGTATTTACTCATGTAAAAAGATTTGGCTTCCTTTTTGAAAGCAGAGATTGATGAAATTCTTCTAATGTTAGGGGGGAGAGCGTTCCAAATTCTAGGCGCTGCACCAGAGAAAGCTCGGTCATAAGTTCTTTTCTTACGGAATCGGGCCGGTTTCAGTAGTAGATCTCGCTGACTCCGGGATACGCGGCATCCTCCTGATAGTGTTATTTTCTGGGCTAGGTATGCTGGTGTTTTGCAATGAATCGCTTTATGGGTAATACATGCCATTTTCAGTTGTATTCTCGCTTCGTAAGGCAACCAGTTAAGCGTTTTCTGATGAGGGGTAATGTGGTCGAATTTCCTGGAGCCCGTTATAAGTCTTGTGGCCGCATTGAGACAGGCTTTCAGCAGGGCTGTTGAAATCTTGGGGAGACCAGCTAGGGTTGTGCAACCGTATTCGATCCTTGATATTACTAGTGCCTGGACTGCAGTTTGAAGGTCTGTCTTATTTAGGAAGGGTTTCAGTTTTCTGAGGTAGCCTAGGTGGTACCGTGCATTTTTTGCCATTGTGTTGATGTGTGATAGCATATTTAGGTTTTTGTCTAGCACAATTCCCAAGGATTTGGTAGAATCAACAATCCTCGGCGTACAGTTTAGTGCTGTGATCAGGTTGGTCCACTCTAGGACGTTCGTAGTGCTTTTCTGAGGGTGAATCATCAGGAATTCGATTTTAAGAGGGTTAAGCTTTAAGTGATTACTGGTTAGCCAATGGATGGTACTCTTTAGAGCTTGGTTCATGATATCTATCTCTTCTGTCGATGTAATCTTGATGTACAGCTGTGTGTCATCTGCGTACATGTGGAAAGAGACGTTAGCTCATTGTAAGGTTTCTGTCAGTGGCTCTACGTACAAATTGAATAGTGCCGGGGATAGTGTTGAGCCTTGAGGCACTCTGATCGCATTTCTGGACGAAGTTGATAGTGTTTGGTTGACTGTAAATTTTTGCGTTCTATTCTCTAAGAAAGATCTAAACTATTTTAGGACTGTACCCTCTAATCCCATCCTATTTTTCATGCGATCAAGTATTTTGGCGTGATTCACCGTGTCGAATGCCGAAGAGAGGTCGAGCAGGATTAAGAGACAGGTTTCGTTGCGGTCAAGGGCAAGTAGAGCGTCATCCACGATGTGCAGAATCGCTGTTTCAGTACTATGATTTGGTCTAAATCCTGATTGGCAGTCATTCAGCAGATTGAATTCCGAGATATGATGGCTCAATTGTTGTTGTACGCATTTTTCCAGGACTTTGGCTAGCATGGGGATGTTTGTTACTGGTCTGAAATTGTTGGGGTCCGAGGGGTTCTCTGTTGGTTTTTTTAAGATTGGGGTGACTTGCCCTGTTTTTAGGCAGTCCGGTATTGAGCCTTGTGTCAGTGACGCGTTGATGATCTTTGTCCATGAGGGGATGAGCAAATGGTTTATTGAAGACCAACACTTTGCAGGTAAAGGAACGTTGTAGTGATTGTTTGGTTTAATGGTCGAGATGATCTTTGCAATGTCTAGATCACTGATAGGCTTGAATTCTGACCATCCCGCATTATTTTTAGGCTTTTCCAGAACTGGTTGCAGTTGACCCTCATCTGGGGTGCTCTTAGTAATACAAGGGTCTTCAGCTGCTTTTTGAGCTCCACCTCCATCGCTTTGGCTTTGGCTGTGAAGAAGGAGGAGAAATCTTCACTGCTTATAATCGACTTTGTGGTAGTTGGTGCCGATTTGGCCGTTTTATTGGATTGATCTTTTAGCAGGTCGAATAGTTTCCTCGGTCTATTTTTTGCATTGTCCAGTTCTTTCCTGAAGAAGTCTTTTTTTGAGTTCATAATGCTTTTATTGTATGCTTTCCTGGCCACTCTTAGTTGCAATAGATGGGGAGAGGAAGGGTGTTGTCGCCATTTCCGTTCTGTGAATCTAAGTGACCCTCTTTCTTCATTGAGGTCGCCGTTAAACCAAGGGTTTTTGTCTTTCTCAGGGATCCTTTTGAGTTTTAGCGGGGCTATGTCCTCCATAATACTTGACATTGTATTATTGTAA
The DNA here is from genome assembly GCA_963921515.1 of Calotriton arnoldi. Taxonomy (NCBI): domain Eukaryota; kingdom Metazoa; phylum Chordata; class Amphibia; order Caudata; family Salamandridae; genus Calotriton; species Calotriton arnoldi. The sequence continues at coordinate 83,540 of CAWUFW010017520.1, read as the reverse complement.
TACTCCGTGAGGTCACTGACGTCTACCATGTTATTAGGAGGTTGCAATTCTATCTCACATCGTGCCGCGACCAATTCCATATTGAGCCCTCTAGTGTCCCGAGCCCATTTTCTGGGTTTTTTTGCTTGTGAGGAAGCTTTTGGTTTTATGAAGGGTATTTGGAAAGTAATGATGTGGTGATCAGACCAATCGCATGGGGTGATTTCAATTTTCTCTATAGCTTTTTCTTTAGCTATAATCCAGTCTAAATGATTGGGTGAGGAGCTTGCAGAAAAAAGATGCCGAACCACAACCTTTGGATGTGGTCAGATTAAAGATAGATATGGAGGAATTGATTCTAGGGACTATTGGTACAGATCGATTGAAGTCCTATCAAGATGATGAATTAATGTTTATGTGTAAAAGCATCACTTGGAGAGCTAGGAACTTGCATGAGAAACTGGAAGAAACCGCGAATGAACTTGGAGTAGATTTAGCAAAAATTAGGGGATTGCAGAAACAGTACAGGGTAGATTTTAGTGAAAAGGACATAGAAAATCTGAATACTTCAGGACGACTAACACAGATAAAAGAATTCATTGTTTTATTGAGAAAATGGGGAGATGTAGACAAGTGGAGAAGTAGGTGGATAAGGAGAAAGGAGGGAACAACTGATAAAGCATCATTGGCTTTTCCAGTAAAAGAGAAAGAACCAACGGTAATGGAATGTCCAATGAGAGAAACTCCAGGAGGAAGTTATGTACACGTCTCATGGTCCAGACAAGATATATTGTCATTTACAAATGATTTCCCAAGATTGAGAGAAAAACCTGTAGAATGGTATAGACAGGTAGAAAGGTTTGTAAAGCTTTCAAAAGTATTGTGGGAAGATCTGGATGGATTGTTTGAGATTGTTGTTCCTGCAGATTTATGGACAGAGTGTAAAATTACGATTGATTGGCCGAAGGAAGAATATTCTAGAGATGCAAAAACAGGAGCCCCAGGTTCAGAAGTGATGAGAAAATATGAACAGGCAATCACATTTCTGAAAAATAAGATTCCACCAAAAGAAACGGACTGGGTAAAGATTGATAGAACAACTCAGGAGAGTAAGGAGTCTGTACATGCCTATTACGAGAGGTTGCTTTTGGTTTTTAAGCATTATAGTGGATATGAGAATTTGAGTGAAAAAGACATGTCATTTTGTGTATAGATTTGTGTATGGATTGAGACCTGAGATAAGTGAGATGATTAAGCAGCATATGTTATGTTGGCAGAATAGCACAGTAGATGAGGTACTACGGTATGCAAAATATTGCAGTGACGATATTGAGTGTAGACAGTGTAAACTCAAGGAAAAGGCAATGTGGGCACAAGTAAAGGTTGCAGAAAAGCAAGAAGCTCAAATGAATAATCAGTCTAGTGACGCAGGACAGACCAAGTCCAAACCGAATATTGGTAAGGGAAAAGGTCAGATGAGTATAGAAGAAGCTAAAAAGAAATGGCCATGTCATAATTACGGAAAATTAGGGCACTGGAGAAACGAGTGTAAATTACCTCCGAGAGTTAATACCAAGAATCAACCATTAAATCCACAGGTGCAGAATGAGGTGAGTTACCAACAGCCGCAACAGCCGCAGGTAGTTACTCAACAGTATCAGGTGCCGCAACCACCTCTTCCAATGAGTGTAAACCCTCAGAGATACAGTACAGAGGCAGGATTCTACGGAGGAGAGCAGGTAACGAAATTGCCGCGCGCAGCTGCTATTTCACAATATTGGTTACGGCAGGATGGAGATGACTCGGATGAAAGTTTATGACGGTGCCTAGGAGAGGAAGAGAAGTGCGTGCTTGGTGCAACTCTAGAGGTAGATCAGTCAGGTCCATTTGTGGATGGAAAAGTGAATGGTGTAAATGTTACATTCCTTGTGGACACTGGTGCTACCCGTTCTACTGTTAGATCAGTGGAAATTCCAAAACTTCCTCTCTCAGGAGAATATATCCAAGTTGTAGGTGTTTCAAACAGGCAGATTAAAACCCCTCTTACAAAACCAATAGAGGTGGAAATTGGTCCATTCAAAGATATGCACCGCTTTGTGGTGTGTGATTGTAGTCCTGTAAATTTATTAGGACGCGATCTGCTTTGCAAAATGAATTGTACCATCTACTGTACTCCAGATGGTATTGCTTTCCAGACACCAGATGATGATGTTCTGTATAAAATGACAATGGCAGAACTAGAACCAGGAATGAATGAGATGTTTCCTGTGGTTGATGCAGAGAAAATCCCTACTGAATTGAAAGGAACAGTCAGGTCTGAGGTATGGGATTTCACAGGTGAAGATATTGGACTAATGAGAGAAGTTGATCCTGTAAAAATTACTATAAAAGAAGGAACGAATTACCCAAATACCCCGCAGTACAAACTGACACCAGAAATTATTGAAGGAATAACCCCAGTAATTAATAAGATGATTGAACAGGGAATTTTGAGAGAAATAATGAGCAGCCCATGTAATTCTCCTATAATGGGATTGAAAAAGCCAAATGGAACATATAAAATAGGACAGGATTTGAGAAAGGTAAACAAAATTGTTATTTCTTGTTGCCCAATTGTGCCAAACCCTGCTGTAATACTGTATCAGATTCCTCATGATGCAGAATGGTACACAGTTATTGATTTGTGCCATGCATTCTTTTCTATTCCCTTGCACCCTGACAGCCAGCCATTATTTGCGTTCCGGTTTGGAGAGCGTATTTTGGCATGGTGTCGGATTACTCAAGGGTATACTGAAAGTCCTTCTATTTTTAATCAAATTCTGAAGAAATCTTTAGAAAGTTTGAAAATGCCTGAAAAATCTGTGTTGGTCCAATATATTGATGACCTATTAGTGGCATCAAAGACCAGAGAAGCATGTGTTACGGACACAATTGCTTTACTGAATCACTTGGCAGAAGGAGGACACAAGGTGTCCCCATCAAAACTGCAATTCTGTCAACAGGAAGTACAGTACTTAGATCATAAGATTGAGAAAGGGATGAGAAAAGTGACAACAGAAAGAATAAGGATTATAAAAGGAATGAGAGCCCCAATGACACAAAGAGAAATGAGAATGTTCCTTGGAATGGTTGGTTATTGCAGACAGTGGATAAGTGGATTTTCATTGATTGCAAAACCTTTACAGCGATTGACAAAGAGTGATGTCAAATATCCGATTGTGTTGAATGAGGAAGAAATGAAAGCTTTCGAGCAGCTCAGAACAAGTTTGTGTGAGGCACCAGCATTGGGAATGCCTGATTATGAAAAAGAATTTGAGATGTATTGTAGTGAAAGAGATGGATGTGCACTTTCTGTATTAGTGCAGAGGCATGGAAGAATGAAACGACCAATAGCTTATTTTTCAGCTGTTTTAGACCCGGTAGCAAAAGCGTTGCCTGAATGTCTGAAAGCAGTAGCTGCTACTTGTGTGAGTCTGGAACAGAGTGAAGGTATTGTGATGGGATATCCTTTGAGAGTATATGTCCCACATTCTGTTGAAATCCTTTTGACCCGAACAAAAACCCAATTCATGACACATAGTCGGCTGACTAGGTATGAAAAGTGATCTTGGGTGCAGACAATGTAACCATTATAAGATGCACAAGTGTGAATCCTTCCACTTCACTGCCAGATGCAGTAAATGCAGAGGTCAAAGATGAGATTGATCATAACTGTTTGGACGTGCTTGAGTTTTGCACAAAGCCCCGACCTGATATTAGAGATGAACCTCTAAAAGAATCAGATTATGTGATGTTTGTGGATGGATCATGCCTGAGGACAAATGAAGGAGTTTTAAGTGCTGCGTATGGTGTATGTACGGTGGCAACCATAATGGAAGCATCTTGTTTGAGAGGAATACGGTCAGCCCAAGTTGCTGAGCTGATTGCTCTGATTCGAGCTTGCAAACTGGGAAGGAATTTCCGAATTACTGTGATCACGGATAGCCAGTATGGCTTTGGAGTGGTCCATGATTTTGGACAAATCTGGTCCCAGAGGGGATTCCTGACTTCCTCAGGGTCTCCTATGAGGAATGGTGAGTTTGTGAAGAAGTTGCTTGAGGCGATACAGCTGCCTAGACAAATTGCGGTGGTAAAATTGCACGGCTCACAAAAATTGAACTGATTACATTGCAGTAGGTAACAATTTTGCTGATGAATTAGCTCAATATTGCGCAAGAAATATGACCTCAATAATTTGGAGAAGGGAAAAAGAAGTTGTTTCATGTCCCTTGCTGTTTACTAACCCAGTTGAAACATGGGAGGAGGTGAAACAATTGCAGGAAGAGGCAGGTGATGAGGAAAAAGGCGGTTGGATAAAAGCAGGTTACAGACGGAGAGAGGAAGATGAAGTTTGGGTTTACAGGGATGAAAGACCAGTTATGCCTGATAGCATGATCTCTAACATGGCACGGATGTACCATGGACAGGCACACATTGGTAGGGATGCCATGATCAGACTTTTCAAACAGACGTTGTACAACCCAAAGTTTAGGGCTATAGCTGAAAGCCTTTGCCAAAGATGTCTTATATGCCAACAGATAAATCCTGGAAGGAAGACAGTGGTGAGTTTGGGAACTATAGGACGTGAAGGAGGTCCTTTTACCAGAATGCAATTGGATTTTATAGAAATGCCCCCGAGTAACAGATTGAGGTATGTCCTGGTGGTCGTCTGTTTGTTTTCTCGTTGGGTGGAGGCCTATCCGACAAGAAGGAAAGAAGGAATGATGGAGTTACTGTGGCTAAGCTCCTGCTGAGAGAATTCATTCCTAGATATGGCTTTCCAGTAACGATCGAAACAGATAGAGGAATGCATTTTCAGAATGAAATCATTCAGTTAATATGTGAAGCACTAGACATTCAACAAAAGCTGCATTGTGCATACAGACCAGAGGCTTCTGGGGTGGTAGAGCAAGTAAATGGCACAATAAAGAATAGGTTAGGGAAAATGTGTCAAGCCACAGGACTCAAATGGCCCGATGCCTTACCACTGGTGCTGATGAGCATAAGAAGCATACCTGACAGAAAAACAGGTCTGAGTCCTCATGAAATAATAATGGGACAAGCAATGAGACAAGCATACGTACCTGTCAACAAACTGCTGGCTATAACTGATGATCTCATACTGGACTATTACAAAGGATTGGCTGATGTGGTGCATTCTGTGTTTCATCAGGTTGGGCCGGATGCGACCACTCTTGAGAGAAAACCAGCTCATGATCTTAGTCCTGGAGACTGGATCCGCATAAAGGTTCACAGAAGAAGAAATTGCTTGGTTCCACGCTGGGATAAGCCACAACAAGTGATTCTGGTGACAACAACTGCAGTAAAGTGTGCAGGTGTGAAAAATTGGATTCATGCCAGTCATACCATCAGAGTTCCAGATCCTGAAGCTCGACCTGTAAGTCGACATCTGGAAATATCAGATACCAGTTCGGCATCTGAAGCAGAGACTGAAACAATCAGAGTTCCAGATCCTGAAGATCGACCTGTAAGTCGATATCTGGAAATATCAGATACCAGTTCGGCATGTGAAGCAGACCAACCTGAGACCAATGAAAGACAAACAGAAGAATCTGAAAAACAAAGAACTGATAATGAAACTGGAGAAACAGAACCAATAGACAGTGACGGTGAACAGTAAAGTACAAGCTTTGGGAAAATTCCTCCGGAAATTGTAGAAATAACTCAAGAGAATTCAGATTCAGATAGAGAGATTAAGGAAGTTGCAGAAGAAACACGAGGAGGATTAGATTCAGAATAACAAGCAGAAGAGACCCAAGGAGATTCAAATTCAGACAAAGAGACTGAGATCATAAAGTTTAAAGTTAGAGAAAGTGAAGTGAGATCTGAGACAGAAAGTGAAGAAGAAATAAGGCAAAGAATAGGACCAAGAAAGAGAACTTGGAGAGCGGAACGAGGAGAAAAGGAGAACGAACTGAAAAGGCCAAGAAAAGGAGACAATTGGCCCAACGAAATCAAAAGACTGAGATATAAGATAATAAATTTGAACCAAGACAATGCAGAACAAGTAAATGAAAGAACAAGTCAGAAAAGACAAAGAGAAACAAATAAAAGACTGTTGCAGAGACCAAAAAGAGTGAAAAGACCTAACTTGAAATACAAGTCACCTGAATGGGTATACATAGCACTGCCTGACATTAACGAAGTGGATAGCAGTCACGAGAACCCAGACAAAGACTGTGAACAAGTGGGTGAAAGTGAACTGTGCCCATCCTGAGGAGGAGAAAAGAAAACCGGACTAGACACACAAACTGATAAAGACAAAGAAAATTCCTGAAGGACCAAAAGTCCACCAAAGGCGATTGGTTCCAGTGAACAATAAAAAGAAAGGGTAAAACGGCAGAAAAGTAATTTTGAGGTGTGGAAACACATTTTCTGTACATATAATTAGATTATATTTCAAACATGGTAGACACTGAGAATAGAAGATCTAGATGTGGGTTTTTCCGTAGATGGTGTAAAATGTGTTTCTATTGTACGGGTTTATTAATGCTTCTTTGGTTCATTTTAGCAATAATAATTCCACTTAGATTAGTTGGAGAAAATACATCTGCAATCATGAATGACACAAATAGTGACAAGAAATCTAACACTGAAACACTGATAGATAGTACTGAATTTCATAGGGATAAGTCAATAACTGATTTCTCAAAGAATGTCTTTACAAAACTTTTGTATGAATATGTAGAGACAATGGATGTTAGAGATTGTTATGTATGTATGCAGTTACCTGCGTCTGTAACAGAAGGTGTGACGTATCATCACCTTCCTTTGACGTATGGAATAACCTGTAGTGTTTTAGCTAGTTTATTTTATAGAACAGGTAAATTAGAGTATTATTACACTGACACAGATGCTGTTTTTGCTAAAGTTCCTGTAGTCCCTGAACTAAATAAGGTGAAACATGCAAAGATTTTTGGAGACTTTTTCTTAGAAATGAAAGAACTAACATTAGATTATGCATTTAGACACAATCTTCCTTGTAGGTTAAGGAAGGAAGAAAAGATTTTTTTAGACATGGTAGAAGACAGTAGGGTTAAGTTTCAAAGAAAAGCAACGGGAGAAAAGACACACACCCCATCTTGGGCGTTTGAAGAGGGAGGTTATGACAAGAGCGAAACGAATGCAGCAATGAGTTTAGATTGGCCCCAACAGGGAAAATTGTGTATTAGTAGGGAAAATACTATGTATGATAACTATTTCGTGGGTTCTAGTGAGTGCCGAGATACATACAAAATTTTACGGGGATGGGGATTCAAAGGAGGAAAAGATCCAGTATTCCCAGGGATCTATTATATTTGTGGAAACCGAGCATATTATAGGTTGCCGGACCATTGGTATGGAACATGCTATTTAGGCCTGGTCTTTCCAAAGATTTTTCATGTGGAAAGAGGAACGAAAGGAATTCACGAGATAGGTAAACCATTAACCCGTAGGAGAAGGGAAAGCTTCTCAGAGATAATAGGTGACATTTTTGGAGCATTGTTACCAGCAGTGGGTATATCTTTGAATACATACAAGATTCGGAAATTGTCTACAGTAGTGGATCGTTTATCAACGAATACTACTGGAGGGTTCTTGATGGTAAATACCGAAATGGTTGCCATGAGAGCTATCCTAATGCAAAATCGACTTGCCCTTGATATTCTTTTGGCAAAAGAGGGTGGAGTCTGTGGAATGCTGAAGGTACAACATTGTTGCACTTACATTCCAGACAAAAGTCGGAATATACAGAAGTATATAAAGAACATTACTGATTTGCATAAAGAAATTGCCCCACTGGAGGTTGAAGGTGCTTGGGAGAAACTTGGTAAGGGTTTTTCCTCAATAAAGAAATGGTTCACTGAAATAGGTAGTTCTTTAATTGTGAAAATACTAATTCCAGTGACCTTAGTAATAGTGATAATATTAATATTAAGGTTAGCATATGTGTGTATTAAAAAGAGAAAAAGACAAAATAGAGCAAAAAGAGAAAATGAGAAAAATAAGGAAAGAGAAACAAGAGAAACAAGAGAACGGGAAATGGGAGAGATTGAATTGGAAGAGTTTAAAGAGAACATGTACAAAAGGTCTAAAAGACAAGATGAAAAGAACACAATTGTCTAAAATAACAAATGCAAGTGGACAAGAAACAAATTTTCTGATAAAATTTTGTAAGGATAGGTTTTAGTGGTGATGTTAAAAATCACCAAAGGGGGGAATTGATGGAGCAGGGGAAACAAAATAATGTATTTGTACCCCTTGGAAGTTAATGACCCCATAATGACTAATGGCACTAACCGTTTGAAACGCATGAACTAATCAACAAATGCACCTTTTCATTAGACATTACACGTGGGCAACGTGCTGGCATTGCAAAATCTAATTTATTTACAAATGTGAAGTAAAATAGCATTAGTATTGTGATTTGCGTAATAAATAGAGTGAATTGCATGATTTGTGTTGCGTAGTAGAATTGTATTGTGGCAAAGAATGCAGATGGTAAGTAAAATGGCTTTAAAATGTCGCCTCTGCTAGGTAATATCTAACACGGGTCTTTAGAATGGTGGGTGGTAAACAGAAAGGCTTATTTTCCATGTTTTAATTTCTGTTGTGTTTGTTCTTATGATAGTTTCGTTCGGGCCTGCTAGTCCATGCTTCAAAAATGGCCGCTGGAGAAGGACGAGGTGCGTGCGCTGAATAAAATGGCCCCCACGCATGGGTAGAGTGAATGCTCCAGTCACGTGTATGCGGCCTGTGCCCGGAGTGAGAGATGTCAAGGCCAGTCTGACCTGTAACAAGGATCGTGCCAAGAGTTCAGCATATATGCATGGGAACCGGATGGGAGAATCGAGCGACAGGGGATGAACTAATGTGTGACCATCGGAGTTTGTTACAAAGAATATTAACAAATTGAATTAACTTTGGACATTTGCGAATCACGAGAGTTATTGTATGCGTTATTGTCCCCAAACCGGTTGGAACAAGGAGGGCGACGAGGTGACCATCACCACCCCTCCAATGGACCAATTAGCGTGATTCCTGCCCCTAAGGATTGCAACTTTCAAGTGTAGTGAGCCAGAGAATAGGGTATAAGAGAGTCTGCACTTACATTATGAAAAAACTTGCTTGTTCGTTTTCTACCTTGATGCTGCGAGAGACTCTGTCATTTTGGACTTTGGACTTTGACTGGGGAAGGAACGAGACCGTTGCGGGAGTTGCCTGGGAGGAGATTGCGTCCGAGGAGGTTAGCGGGATAGTCAGTCAGTTTGGGAGTCCTATCCTGTGACCTGCGGTTCATCTTTCTTTCTTTGGTGAACCATTCTTGTCATCGCCCTATGGCCAAGGGTAATGAGTATTTTTCCATCTTTTTTCTAAAATCTTTCTTAAATGCTTATTGATATTTCTAAATGTATTTGTCTAATAAAGAATTTTACTTATTTTGCTCTGACAATTTAGATAAAATTATATTCTAACTCTAAATGAGTCAGTGGTTCTTTAATAAATTTATGATTAATAAATGTTAAAGGTTTTATTTGTGATTGAGCTGGACTTAATCGCCATCAACTGATTCTACTAGTTGGTCCATCGACCGCAGAGCGGAGTACCTTGATGTTTAGAACCGACCGGATCCTAAATTAATGTATATAATGTATAAGGTATAATTCTGTCATTTTTAACAAGGTATCCCGTTTGTCCAGCAGCTCATTTTCCTTAGCGTTTTGATCCAGAAAATTGAGTGAATGTATGTATGCAGTGCTATGGGCCCCACCGACATTAGGTTTTATATGACTAAGGAAGAGTAAGTGTTTCTGGATCAGTGTCATAAGTAAAAAATTAATTTTAGCCACGCTGGATCACTTGCTGTGCCACTGTATTCAAGCTAGCCTGGCTGATGAGGGGTGATACCTCGAAACCGGCCCTTGAATGGTTGTTTCCTTTCAGGGAGGACCTGGCCTGGCAGTTTGGGCTGGGCTGTTCTCATGTGGAGCAGGGTCAAGACTGATTTTCATATGGCTGGGTCCAAACTGGAGTGGCATAGTGAGCAAAAGAACAATGAATTAATCCCAGAGCTCTTGACTGGGGGTGAGTGATTGAAAAGTTTCAGCACTCCATCCATCATCTTGTTGTGTTTGCTATGTTCACCCTAAGTGGCTAACGGTAAGCCCAGATGTGGGTCCCTTGCTCACTCTGCCACTGGATTCAAGCTCACCTTGCTGATGAGGGGTGATACCCCGAGACCGGTCCCAGAATGCTTGGTTCAGCTCCAGGGAGGACGTGGTGTGGCAGTTCGGGCTGGACTGTTCCGAGGAGGAGCAAGGTCAAGACTGATTTGCATATGGCTGGGTCCAAACTGGCGTGGCATAGTGAGCAAAAGAAATATGGATTAAATCCAGATTTCTTTACTGATGAGTGGTTCAAAAATGTCAGGACTCCGTCTATCATCTTGTTGTGTGCACTTGGCAGAAAATGTAATGCCATTTGTTGACATCTGAAGTAAGCAACAGAACAATACTTAATAACATACACAACATGACAGCACAATTAAATCCTAATAGGGCACAACACAGCAAAACAGTCCAAACAGAAGGCAACAGAACAATTACAGTAGTCTAATACAACAACATCACATTGGAATAATACGTAATAGAATTGCAGCAGCACAAAAAACCATCAGAACCCGTCACCACCGTAACAAAATGCCACACAACAAACATGTACAAACACTCTTACCGCAGATTGCCACCTTCAGAAACCTGCTTCATCCTGTGGTGGGAAAAGTAATTTGCACCAAGCTGTGCCTTAACTTACCACCAAGTCATGAAATAGCACCACTCAAAAATGTTTTGTGATTGGGTCCTCTATCTCCTATCTGGCGGCCACACTTTGGAACCCTCCTGAGTAGCTCTGCTGTAATCCAGATCTTAGCTTTTTTCAGAAAAAGGTGAATAACTGGATAGGATATTCTTGCCTTAACTCATGGCTGTCTTTGCTTTTCGTCTTAGCGCTAGGATGCCCTTCTGTGTAAATATTTCAGTCATTCATTAATACATCTTTGTTAGAAACGGGTAGCGTGGTGCAGAACGGGCGGGCCAAACTCCGGAGGAAATGTGTAAAGCATCTGCGCAGCACACACAGGCGACACACCAGGCACACTACAAAAGAGACTCCACACCAGGTTAGGTGAAAAAACAGCATATGTATTATGCAGAACACATTAGAATGCAGTCACAGGTGTACACATTGTGCCAACTGGCACCAGGTAGCAATATACAGGGGGAAGGAAAGCATTACCAGCATAGCCATAACACTTGAGGCATTTCCACAAGCACATGAGGATGAAGTGTAAGAAATAAATGTAACGTCCATCAGCATTTAGATGAATAACAGCCAGTAGCTTCTGGCAAGTCCATGCACGTAGTTTAAACACATTAGCATAAAAGCATTAGGCATAACGTGAGTATAAACATGAAGCCTCATAACGTGGCATGAGAGCATTAAACATGCACAATAGGCATAATCACATGCATTAGGCATCCTTGTGGGCATGAACATTAGGCGGAACGCCAACAGCATCGGGCATACACATGAAGCCTAGAATGAAAACATCTGGTCAGGCATATAAACACACTATGCGCATGAAGGCATACATCAGCAGTGGGCATCATCCTCAGTGTAGGAGCATTAGGCGTTATCATTAGGCATCACTCCCATTAGCATAAACCCAGGGGGCATCTCAATAGCACCTTATGCATAAGCATACTACCAGGGGGGCATAAGCCACATTATCCGCATGAGGTATGGCACATGAGGCCTTCCCATAACCTTAGCAGGGTGCCCCCTTAGAACACAATAGGCCTAAAATCAGCACTGCAAACCTGAGGGAAAAGCATTAGGTATCATCCTAGGTACAAATGCATCGTACAACCCTATTCTGCAATAAATCATAAGAGGCAATAGGCCTCGCCAGCATAAACCCCGGTCGCCCCAATCGGGGGCACAACACTCTGAAACTGGGCCCAGGCCAACTGGCCTCTCAGGGGCTCAGAAGCCCTATGTCCCGCAAAGTCAGGGCTGGCTGCCAGGGCAGCGAAAACAAAGGTGCGCAAAGCGCTAGGGCAGGAGGGTCTCTCACTCCTCTCTCTGTTCTCCTGGGTAATCCAATGCCCCCAAAAGAATACTGGCACCGGGGGCGGGCACCGGCAATGTGCCCCGACATACCCCCCAACCACGGGATGACTGAGCCCCACTCACTACCGTGGGGTAATTGAAATATAGCGCTTAGACAGCACAGCATAGCACTGCAGGCGCCAGCTCCTCTTCCCCTGGCACCTTGAATACAGCGCTTAGACAGCACAGCGCTGCAGGCGTCAGCTCCTCACTCCTGGCACTTTAGATGTAGCGCTTTGGAATCACAGCGCTGCAGGCATCAGCTCCTCACTCCTGGCACTTTAGATGTAGCGCTTGCGATAGGCTCGGTCCCACCAGCTTCAGGGACAGCAGATAGCGCACCTCTTCTGGTAATCACGCAAATAGTCCCAATAGGCGCTAGAGTGCAGGCAGAGCAGCACAGGCACTTCAACTCTAGATATATAGCGCTCTCATCAGCTCCTTACCTCCTGGGCAGTAAGATATAGCGCTCACCAGGTGCTGGGCTTAGGACGGCAGGAGAGCAGGCAGGCAATACTGGGCAAGATCAGCAGGCAGTGGGTACTCATCAGAACAGGACAGCAGCTCCTAGAAGCAGTCATCTCCCATAAAGTGGCACTCCTCCTGACACAGCAGTCTTCACTCCTTAAAGGGCTCTCACTGGCCCTGTGGACAGCGGAGGGGTGCAGATGGGCACAGGGGCCAGCCCACAGGCCCAATGTGGCGGTACCTCCTGGCAGAGTGTCCCCTCTCAGTCAAGTCCACGCTCCGTCTGAGCACATGGAGGCACAGCCCCCCTCACCCCACCTACCAGAAAGGGCTGGAAGCTTCTGGAAGGTTCCCTGGGAAACCGGTCCCAACTGGTTTAGGGGGAGGTGTAGAGCACCCTGGGTGCCAGGCTTCCCTCCAAAAGCTCCTAGGCTAATGTTCATATGCTGAATGTTTTACCCCTAGGTTACCTGGCCGGTTTTCTGCAAAAGGTCCTGATATCTGACCTAAGGGGGTTACGCCTAATGATGTTGCATCTTATACCAATTGATCACATGTTTGGCCCACTCGGTTTGAGTCTCATGGGAAGACGCTAAGTTAATTTCCTTTTCCCAACAGGTACGGACTGATTACCGTTAGCAAGACCTAGGAACTTTCATTGATCCTTTGCAACCTGTGTTGAAGATGTTGGCAGCGGCCCGATTGGCCCGGCCTTGTAAATAGTCCCCTTGTATATGACTATCTGGTGCCAGTTGGCGCTGTGTACACCACTGTGATTATTGGTGCTGAGTTCTGCATAATACATATGCTGTTTTTCACCTAAACTGGTGTGGTCTCCGTTTGTAGTGTGCCTGGTGTGTCGCCTGTGTGTGCTGCGCGGATGCTTTACACAATTCCTCCGGAGTTTGGCCTGCCCGCTCCGCACCACGCTACCCCGTTTCCAACATTGGTGGCAGCGGTGGGATAGGACTTGTGTTTGCGCAGTACCACAGCGACAACTGGTTGCACTGCAAAATTGAGCACTTAGAGAATCACAGATTTGGGGATTATTTTTCCTGATTGTACTTTCCTCCTAAAAGGGTTGTGTTCGAATCGTGTCTCCCTGTTGCACTGTGGGTGGTGTATCCAGAGGGTATCTCACCAGGATGGGGTTAACCTACGACGAGGATTGCCTGGGGGAGTACACTGAGCAGGAGGTGATAGACCTCTGCCGAGAGAGAGGGATACCCACAGTAGGCAACACCCGCAGGAAGTTGTTCCTCTATGAGGCCCTGAGAAGGGGGGAACCCTTAGAGCCCTGTGGGGACCTTTCTGATTACCCCTCCGTGTATTTAGGGTGTGGATCTGGTAGAGACCGTGAGTGGGACTCTGAGAGTGAGGGGTCCCAGTCCATAACCCTGGAGGGTGGCGACTCTGAGGAGGAAGGAGATGTTAGGGCAGAGACACCGGTAGCGAATGAGGACACCATAGAGAGGGAGTCCTGTGCTGGGTCCAGCCCCAGGGGCACTGCCCCACCCCTTTCCCTGTCCCCAGAAGAGTGGGTAGATAGGAGGGAAGAAAGGGAGCATCAGCTGGCTTTGGAGAGGCTCAGGTTAGGGCACGCCAAGGAGATAGCGCAGCTGAGGGTTGAGGAAAAAAGGCTAGAGACCGAGAGGGTCCTAGCGCAGGAGAGGATGGCGGAGGCGGAGAGGGCCTTCGCCAGGGAGAGACTAGCTCAGGGGGGTAGGTTGTCCCCTGAGAGTGGTGTCTGTGGTCTGGATTCACCGGTGAGGGTGAGATCCAGTGGTGGCAGCGAGAGTGAAGCCAGTGCAGGAAGTCCCACTCCCAGAGCCCGGAAGATGGAGCCTGACCCCTAGGAGGAGGGAGGCAGGTTGGAATTTAGGGGTGGCAAGAAACTGTCCCATCAGTCTTGGGGGGAGTATGTGGACGTGTGTTGGACCGCACTGGAGGAGTGGATGGTGTGTGGCGCGGTGATCAATTGGGATGGGCTGTGCCATCTGCTTATCAGGAGCACGTGCTCAAGAGTTGTTTTCCCAGGTTGCGCCACCACCTGTGGCAGTGTGGGCTCTCCGACCCCAGGGAGCTTGCACGGGAGGCAGACCTTTGGGTGAGTGCCAGAGAGTCTGAGAGGGCATTGGGGAGTGATCCTGAAGGGAGTGGTGCAGGGATCTTCCAACCCAGCGAGGTGGGAGAGGTGGAGAATAGCCCAGCTAGGTCCCAGGATAGTGAGAGGGTTGTAGGGCCTCACATCCTATCTATAGGAAGGAGTGAGACGGGGAGGTGTCCCGAGGTGCCCCAACCGCAGTCTCAGGGCCTGGAGAGTTCCATAAGAGAACCCCAGGTTGGGAGCCTAGGCTGTCCCGATGGGCCATCCATGGAAGGGGATCCCCCAGTGTCAGGAGAACCCGGGGCGTCGGTATTCAGAGCTCCAGGGGTTCTGGGGTCTGCCCAGCCACAGGGTTTAGATCCTGGGCTGGGGTGCCAGGTTCAGGGGCTGCCTGACCTGGAGGGAGGGGCACTTGTAATCAAGGTCCCTACCGGTTTCACTTCCAGGGGAACTTCTCCAGGTGGGAGGGTGCAGAACTCTGGAAGGGGGTGCAGAGGGAGGAAGGACTCGCCTCTGGCACCGGCTCAACCACAGGGCTTCGATCCTGGGTTGGGAGGCCCGGTTCAGGTATTGCCTGACCTGGCGGGAGGGACGTCTGTAAACAGTGTCCCCCCGGAGTTGTCTTCCAGGGGTACTACTCCAGTTGGGAGGGTGCAGACCTCTGGGAGGGGGTGCAGAGGGAGGGAGGACTTGCCTCTGGTACCGGTGCAACCTAAGGGTTTAGACCCTGGGTTGGGGGAGCGGTTGCAGGGTCACGGCCCTGGAAGAGTGAGAGAGTGGTGTTCTGAGGGTGCCCCGCATAGGAGGAGAGGGCGGAACCCCAGAAGGAGAGGTAGGGGGAGGAGAGCCTCGCCCCGGACTGCTGGTCAACCTGAGGGTGCGGACCCTAGGTGGGAGGACCAGTGGCAGTTTGGCACTGCACGGAGAAGAAGGAGGGTGGCCGACGGGTACTACGGGCCTGGGGCTACTGCCCCCCACTCTGTGAGACAGCAAGGGCAAGAGACATCTGGACGGCCTAGTGCCTGGTCCTGGCCGCGGACAACTAGGGAGCACCAGTGGGGTGGCTTAGTTGGTCCAGGGTGGTTTGAGAGAGGGAACCATCGGGTTCCAGAGTGGAGAAGAACCTGCGGGTGTTCCTGCAGTTGTGGGCCCGCGTCCAAGTTCTCTCGCCCTAAGCAGGGAAGCCCATCAAGGCATTGATCGGTCTACCCTGGCTTGTGGCTGGGAGGGGGTCGTGTTGGACTTGGCCCTTTTGCCCTGATTTTTTTCGCTTTTGGAAGAATAAAACATGGTGTAGCTGAACAGAAAATAATAAATGCTGTGCAATGTTGTACACACTGTTAGTTCCACCATTTTAGAAGGGCACTTGGGTAAAATGTCACCTTTAAAATGGACGCCAATCCTGCCTGCCCTTGTGCAGCCTGACTGAGGTGGGTTGGCAGTCTAGTGGTCTGTTTCCCAACACCCCCTGCTTTTGGAGGGAAACTTCGCACCAAGGGTGCTCTACTCCTCCCCCTAAACCAGTTAAGACCGGTTCCCCAGGGAACCTTCCAGAAGTTGCCAGCCTTCTCTGGTAGGTGGGGTGAGGGGCGGATATATAGGAGGGGCTGGGCTGCCATGTGGGCAGTGACAGAGCAGGAGAGGTGGCTGAGGGGGAACTCTGCCAGGAGGTACCACCACATTGGGCCTGTGTGCTGGCCCCTGTGCCCATCTGCCCCCCCTGTTGTCCCCAGGGCCAATAAAGAGACATCGCTGGAGTGGAGGCTGCTGTGCTGGCAGGATTGCCACCTTACTGGAGGATGACTGTTCCGAGGAGCTGCTGCTTCAGGACTGGTGAGCCGCCCTGCTAGCCTCTGATCTCGCCCTGCACTACTTGTCCCCTGGCCTCGAGCGCCTAGTAAGCGCCATATTTGGACTGCCTGCACCCTAGCGCCTGGGGAGCGCTATATCTATGGTACCTGAAGAAGCGCTGTGACCCTAAAGCGCTGGGACCTGAAAGCGCTGTATGCTGCCCAAGCGCTGTGCTACCCAGAAGTGCTGTGTGCCTGAAGAAGCGCTGTGCCCTGAAGAAGCGCTGTGTAAGGCATCCCCACCGCGGCCCCGGTGCGCTGTGAGGAGGTCAAGCGCTATGAGGGAGGAAGCGCTGTGAGTCCCTGTCGCTGCAGCGCTGTGCTGCCACGTGTCCCGAGGGGATCCCGGAGTGGGGGATCCCCCCTGAACTTTGCCTGCCAGCGGGTGCCCACCCCGCGTGTGTGCCACCACGTGGTGCTAATTAAACCAACGGGAGCCCACTCCGTGGTTTTTTTATACTAATTAGACAGGAGCCTACCCCGTATTGTGCCCGCACTGTAGAGTTGCCCAAGCTCACCGCCGCGACCGCGGCATCGCCGAAGAAGGAGGAACTGCCGGGAATCGCCGTCTCCGGCCCAGGAGTGCCGCGCGGGCTTCCCCGTGACGTGAGGGGAGCCGCGCTGGGATTGGTGCTGGCGAGAGCGCCTGAGGGAAGTCCCGCCCCGCGAGCAGCAGGGAGTCCGGGGAGGCCGTCTGGAGCCTCGCGGGCTCCGCATCAAAGTCCCGGGTCCCAGGAGGGGGGCCCGGGTGAAGTCCCGGAAAGTGGTGGGGGCTCCCCGTGACCGCAGGAGAGCCCCGGGTGCCGCCGGAGTCGTGTGGAGCCTTGCCGGCTCCAGGACAAAGCCCCGGGTCTCAGGAGGGGCCCGGGTGAAGGCAGGAGAAGAGTGGGACGAGGCAGGAGCCTACCCCGCCTCGTGTGAGGACGCCGGCGCTCAAAGAAGCCAGGCGGGAGCCTACCCCGCGCTGGCCAGCGCGAACGTCGACGGAGATGTCGCTCCGTGGAGGCGGGACTCCCCGGGAGCTGGGGGAGAGCCCCGCGTGCAGCCTAAGTCTTCGGGAGCCCAGCAGGCTCCGCGTTGAAGTCCCGGGTCCCAGGAGGGGGCCCGGGTGAAGGGGAGAGGCAGCCGATGGCAATGCGGGGCTCCCGTGAGTGAAGGGAAGCCCCGCGTGCAGAAGAATCGAAGCGAGCCGCCGGAGGACGCCCGCAATAGTCCTGGTGAGTGTGGGGCTCATTGGGGGGTGCTGATTGTCGAGGGGGCAACGGGGCACATTGTCGGTGCCCGCCCCCCCTCCCCTGTGGCCCGGCTCAGAAGGCCGTGTGGCCTCGGTTCTCCAGCTGCCCCGCCTGGCAGTGGGCAGCTGCAACCTGCAGCCAGTTAAGTGGGAAGTCCCCGTGGGGCTCCACCGGACCAGGGCTCACCTTGGGCACCGCGGTGCCAGTACTCTGTTAGGGGGTGTGTCGGGGCACATTGCCGGTGCCCGCCCCCGGGGCCAGTACTCTTTCTGGGCATGAGTGGACTTGAGTCCAGGAGAGGGACTCCAACGTTCAGCGTGGGGCTCCAGCTGGGCCAGTAATTAGTGGGCCCCATTTCTGCACTGCCGTAACATGGGGAACATTGGTTTGCATAGCTAGGAGGTCACTACAAAAGGGGAAAGGCCTGCTGACGGCCTTCCTGATAATGTCTTATGCCCAAATGTTACCTGATGTTTTCCCCTCAGGGTTGCCATGCTGATGTCACGCCTAATGTTTTCATAGTGATGATGCCTTGGTTATGTGTCAGGCCCACTTTGATTCGTACAAATGCGATGACGCCTCTAAGTTAATGCTATGCCTCCATGCTCATTTGATGTATGTTTAGATGACACCGAACGCATATGCTTAGGCCTAATGAGAGGCCCCATATTACTCCTCATGTATATGTTAGGCCTAAAAGAGGTTGCCTACTGCTCATGTGGCGGCCTAAGGGCGTCCCTCCAATGCTCCTAGGCTAATGTTCATATGCTGAATGTTTTACCCCTAGGTTACCTGGCTGGTTTTCTGCAAAAGGTCCTGATATCTGACCTAAGGGGGTTACGCCTAATGATGTTGCATCTTATGCCAATTGATCACATGTTTGGCCCACACGGTTTGAGTCTCATGGGAAGACGCTAAGTTAATTTCCTTTTCCCAACAGGTACGGACTGATTACCGTTAGCAAGACCTAGGAACTTTCATTGATCCTTTGCAACCTGTGTTGAAGATGTTGGCAGCGGCCCTATTGGCCCTGCCTTGTAAATAGTCCCCTTGTATATGACTATCTGGTGCCAGTTGGCGCCGTGTACACCACTGTGATTATTGGTGCTGAGTTCTGCAAAATACATATGCTGTTTTTCACCTAAACTGGTGTGGTCTCCGTTTGTAGTGTGCCTGGTGTGTCGCCTGTGTGTGCTGCGTGGATGCTTTACACAATTCCTCCGGAGTTTGGCCTGCCCGCTCTGCACCACGCTACCCCGTTTTGTGATTGGGTCCTCTATCTCCTATCTGGCGGCCACACTCTGGAACCCTCCTGAGTAGCTCTGCTGTAATCCAGATCTTAGCTTTTTTCAGAAAAAGGTGAATAACTGGATTGGATATTCTTGCCTTAACTCATGGCTGTCTTTGCTTTTCCTCTTAGCGCTAGGATGCCCTTCTGTGTAAATATTTCAGTCATTCATTAATACATCTTTACATTTCAAAGTCTTGTATGCTAGCATCATGTTTATTGTGTCGGAAGGTGCTCCTTTTTAGGTCTTGGCTCTAGACAGCGCATGCGCTGTCTTGAAAGAGACATGCTGTATAAACTTTTTGGTCTTCAGCCCACTTTCCTAATCTTTCTCCCCATTTGTCCATGACATGTATGTGTCATGCCTCTTCCTGTGTTTAGCCCTCTTCGAGGGCATGGAGCAGTTACTAATATCTATCAAATTCTCCCATTTAATGACCATTTTACTAACTTCTTTTTTCTTTGTTTAAGAGCCCACCTCAGGAGTGTTTGTGTTTTCACTTGCTTCAAGCGCCGCGCCGTTTCTGTAAACAGGCCTGTAAATCATCTTCAGTACCAGCAGATCCTCCGCGGGGAGAGCGAAAAGATCAGCAATCCCCTCCATGGTCCCTACTGCCATGCAAGGTCACATGACCGCTTTGTTTCAGCTGCCCTTTACTCACTCATTCTCACCCCCCTCCCTACTCATGAGATAGTTAAAAAAAAACAGGAACACGTCATAACAGGCTCGCTTGTTACTAATAAAATAGGCTGCGAGAAGGGCTTGTTTCAATTCGCTGGATGGTCATTGTAAAGAGCCACATGCCACCAACTGCACTCCTAGGTGCTGGAGTGCATCTGTATAGTAAGAGTTTTGTATTTTAGAATACAACTCACAGTACATCAGCAATCCCTTCCATGGTCTCCATTGCCTTGCAAGGTCATGTGACTGCTTTGTTTCTGCTGCCCATCACTCAATCATTCTCACCCCCCTCCCCACCCCTGAGATAGTTACAAAAAACAGGAACACATCATAATGGGCTCACTGGTTACTAATAAAAGGGCTGCAGTAAGGGCTTGTTTCAATTCACTGGATGGTCATTGTAAAGCGCCATATGCGACCAACTGCACTCGTAGGTGCTGGAGTGCATATACATAGTAAGTGTTTTGTGGTTTAGAATACAGCGTACAGTACATAAGCAAGCACAAGGTTTGTTATGTTGCAGAATTACAGGTTAAAAGTAAATGATCAGTAAAAGGCTTATTGCAAGATAAAATAAACAAAGGTGTTTTGCAAGATAAAATAAACAAAGGTGTTTTCAACAGACAGCACCCCGTCTTTGAGATGCAGGTTTGGTAAATGTTGATGCCAGCAATGAAGTAAATCCAAATGACTCATATTCTCAAACTGCAACCTACCAGGGGCACCAAAGGGACACTTTGCACGTGCATGGTCTCTAAGCCCCATGCGAACCATAATAACACCAGTAGTAACAAATAATACAATACTATTACATAACACTTTAAGGGTGACATATCTAACTACTGCAAGCATTTGTTACTGTTACACAAATTAACAGGATTAATTTTATCAACCTCAGAATGTCCATAGGCCGAGTTGGCCCTGCCAGGATCCTGCCACATGACCCATTGATAACAGTACAGTGGCCTAATGAGCTGGATTACCACATTCCTGCAATGGCTTTGACATCTAGGTGGTCGTTGTAAATCCAAATCACTGACTTGAAGGGAGGTATGGTTAGACTATAACATGTTTATATCAAACCAGATAGACACAACGGTGACCCACAAAACACCATGTAGTAGGAAGAGGGAATAGATTTAATAAAGGATTCCAGAATTTGAATCTATGCATTCAGTGATCTCTGCCTTTTGATGATTGTTGGCCGTGATTCTTCTAGGCAGTCGGATAGCTCAGTGGGTTGAGTGCCTGCAGCAGGCTTGTATGTGTAACATGCAAGTCACAAGTATGAATTGCACTAACGCAGATGGTACCTTCTGTTCTTGAATGGTGAACAAAATAAGTATCATGATTTTACTAGGTAAGTTTGGCAGCACTTATTAAGGGGAACGGACACATTTTATATTGTGTTTTGCTCTCTATCAAATGGTAAATTTGATTTGGGATCCCTTTTTCATGTATGCCATTGGATGCACAAAGGAGTAACGGCGCATCAGCTGCGGGCCTTTGGATGCTGCATCTGCCTAGGGAACACTGACCATCTGACCATGCAATGCTGAAACACATTGACTAAGCCAATAGCTCTCGCATAGCCGAGACTGATTGACTTTGCCAATGCTTGCAGTGTCTTGTCAGGTGCTGTTTTATTATAAGTTATTGGTGGAAGAAGCACACCTAAAGCACAAATTCTTAATTTTAAATTGAGTCACGAAAAGGGTAATATAAGCTCATAAGTTCATACGAAACATGAGAAAAACAAACAACATTGTTGTATTTTACAAGACAAGACAACACAGTTTAAATGGTCCCATTTTAAAAGATTTATTCTTTATTTTTTTGTTTCATGTGAAGCAACAACCACAGACAATGCTTTTCATCCCGCAAACACAGGGACTTCTTCAGGGCTGTTATAAAACATGACAGACAATAAAATTAACACTCAACATAGGACAATATAACAGTTAAAAACACAAAACACTAAGGGGTCGATTCCGATTCGGGCCGGAAAAAGCACCGACCGACTCGGAGCCGGTATTAATTCCAACCGACACGTACCTGTGGCGCCCGACCCGCCAAGTACGATGCAAAGCGTGCAAAATCCGACCGACACGTACGGAACCCAAGCCGAACGACCGAGCTGCACGGAAAACAGCAATCTGGCCGGAAAAACACGCGAATCGAACCGACCGACACGCACCCGGAACAAATCCGACCGAAACGTACCCGCGAACTCCAAACAGCCAAGTACGATGCAAGGCGCGAAAACCACGACCGAGTCGTACGGAGGACAAGCCGTACGACCGACACGCATACAAAACTGCGAGCCGAAGTAACACAAAACACCGCGACCGACGCGTACGCAGCATAGAAAATAGCACAAACACAGCGTGAACGAAACGGAGAAGACCGTACGAGACAACTGCAGGGTCCGACTCGGTCACAAGAACGTTTCCAACATGCACAGAAAGTACTAAGGGAAAATACACAAAAAAGGCCAAACAAGCAATTACAAAGCCAATAAATACTGGGGGGGACAGAGAACAAAGACACACCCACAACTCCACCCATATAAAGGACACAAATCCCAACCATGATCCTTTGCAAATGCTATTCACCTGCCAGCACACAACAGACAGCAACCACACACCCACAGCTCATCCCTCACACAAGCCACACACCATCAGCACACCAACAAATAGCTATCTCACATACACCCAGCAAAACACACACTCACACACCTTCACCTGCACACCAACACACACATCACTCACCATCACCACCCATCACCATGCCCCCAAAGAAGAATCACAAGTTCCTAGATTGTGAATTGGAAGTCATGGTAGACGAGATCCTCAGGGTAGAGCTACAGCTGTTTGGCGCACTGGTCCAACAGACACCCATCTCCCAGAAAACAAAGATGTGGGAGAGGATCATCAACAGGGTGAACGCACAATCACCATGTCTGCGCACAAAGACTGACATCCAGAACAGGTGGTATGACGTTCGCAGGAGGGTACGGGAGCTGCTGAAGAAGGACTACCTCCTGAGCCAACACACCGGCAGTGGCCCTCCTGCCAAGCCAGTATACCTCAGGCCCTGGGAGGAGAAGGTGCGGGCCATCCTTCCGCCAGTGAGCGTCTATGGACTACAAAACATCCCAGAGCCTGGTGAGTACACAACAAATGTACACAATATTCTGCCACAATACACACACACATCACTGTCAAGGGGAGAGTCAAACCATGCACTCTTAGCAATTACACAGCAACCAGCACAGAATCATCCCAAAATGTGTATGTCAGTCAGATAAACACAACACATGCCATCTCAAAGTTACATTTAACCGTGTCATCACATGTACAAACACAACTACAACTACAGCTAGGCAGTGGCACAAATATAACTAACAAACACATCCAGACATGTAGCCACCACTACAACACCAACACACAGTGAAGACCACTGAAAGAAAGGAATTCTGTGTATGCTGGGCAAGTCAGTGTAGCCAATAGCATCTTGGGAGTCGTAGTCACAGATATTGCTCACCCCCACAACTGTCCCATCAACACCACCATGAACCATGTGCACATCACAGGGAGTGGAAAAGGACTCACAAGATGGCTGACACTGGCTACTGCTGCGGGGAGCACAAGGCCCTGCTGGCAACTGTGCAACAACCAACAGCAGGACACCACTGACTGACATCCAGAGAGACAACTTGCACTCCCTGCAATGGAAGCACGTTCCATGGTGGGATATCTGGCTGGGTGGGAAGGAGGACTTGCAGCACTGACCATAGTCACAAGCACCTCCCCTCACACACCCCCTCAACACAAACTCCACATAACCCACCTGGGAGAATGCAATGCCTCACATCCTAACTCAAGATCCCACAAAGAACCACCACCCTGGGTAATGCTGTGTGAAGCACAGGGACACTCTTGGGACTTTTAGCCAAACAGCTGCCAGGACAACACTCCCAGCCATCCTGTCAGCACAGGCAGCCCACCCCACAGGGAAGCAGAGTCAAAAGGAAGGAAGGATGGTCATGCTGGGAAGGGGGGTGGAGGCAATAGCATGATGGGAGTTGTAGGCACAGATATTGCTCAGCCTCACAATTGGCCCATCAACACCACTCACAACCATGCTCACATCACAGGGAGTGGAAAAGGACTCACAAGATGGCTGACACTGGCTACTGCTGTGGGGAGCACAAGGCCCTGCTGGCAACTGTGCAACAACCAACAGCAGGACACCACTGACTGACATCCTGAAATACAACTCCCACTCCCTGCAATGCAAGCACGTTCCATGGTGGGATATCTGGCTGGGTGGGAAGGAGGACTCGCAGCACTGACCATAGTCACAAGCACCTCACCTCACACACCCCCTCAACACAAACTCCACATAACCCACCTGGGAGAATTCAATGCCTCACATCCTAACTCAAGATCCCACAAAGAACCACCACCCTGGGTTATGTTGTTTGAAGCACAGGGACACTCTTGGGACTTTTAGCCAAACAACTGCCAGGACAACACTCCCAGCCATCCTGTCAGCACAGGCAGCCCACCCCACAGGGAAGCAGAGTCAAAAGGAAGGAAGAATGGGCATGCTGGGAAGGGGGGTGGAGGCAATAGCATGATGGGAGTTGTAGGCACAGATATTGCTCAGCCTCACAATTGGCCCATCAACACCACTCACAACCATGCTCACATCACAGGGAGTGGAAAAGGACTCACAAGATGGCTGACACTGGCTACTGCTGTGGGGAGCACAAGGCCCTGCTGGCAACTGTGCAACAACCAACAGCAGGACACCACTGACTGACATCTTGAAAGACAACTTTCACTCCCTGCAATGCAAGCACAGTCCATGGTGGGATAACTGACTGGCTGGGTGGGAAGGAGGACTCACAGCACCGACCACAGTCACCAGCAGCTATTCACACCTCCCCCCTTAACACAAACTCCACACAACTCACCTGGGAGAATGCATTGCCTCACACACCAATAATCTATCCCACAAAGAACCACAACACTGGGTCATGCAGAGTGAAGCACAAGGACACACATGGGACCTGTAGCAGAGCTAACCCCAGGATGACACTGTCAGCCATCTTGTCAGCACAGGCACACAACCCCACAGGGAAGCAGAGTCAAAGGGAAGGAAGCATGGGCATGCTGGGAAGGGGGTGGAGGCAATAGCATGATGGGAGTCGTAGTCACAGCTCAACATCCCCCACCCACATGGCCCAGCAAGCTCACACTCACGCATGCACATCCCACAGAGAGTGGAAAGGCCCATCAAAGATGTCTGACACTGGTGCTGTGTTGTGGGGAGCACAAGGGCATGCTGGGAACTGCACACCAACCAACAGCAGGACACCACTGTCAGCCATCTTGCCATTGCTCTCACACCCACACACAGTGAACTCCCCACAAAAGCAAGTAAGTATGGGAATGTTGGGAAGTGGGGTGGAGGCAATAGCATGATGGGAGTCATAGTCACAGACATAGCTCACCCCCACAACTGTCCAATCAACACCACCCTGAACCATGCTCACATCACAGGGAGTGGAAAACAACTGACAAGATGGCTGACACTGGCAACTGCTGTGGGGAGCACAAGGCCCCGCTGGCAACTGTGCAACAACCAACAGCAGGACACCACTGACTGACATCTTGAAAGACAACTTTCACTCCCTGCAATGCAAGCACAGTCCATGGTGGGATAACTGACTGGCTGGGTGGGAAGGAGGGCCGGCTGTCAACCAAATACAACCAATGCAGACCATGTTCACACCCCAACAAATACATAGAAATGCCCAAATAATGCAGGACAATGTGCTACACCAATATCAACCCCTGACTGTGACAACTTAGGACAATGCAATGTACAGGCTCGCACCCAGAGGCACAGTCACAACTGTCAGGTGTGTCAACCATTGATGCCTGCAGAAACATAACATACATTGTGTGTGTCTCCCAAAAACAGGTGATGATGGGGACACAGCAGCAGACGCTGAGGAGTCCCAGTCCCAGGCTCAAGAGGATACGGAGCTCACTGGTGTCGAACAGCCTCTGCCCTCCTCGGATGAAGACGACCAACCTGGCACTTCCGGTGCAAGTCATCATGCTGCACCAGCAGGACCACCAGCTGCAGCACCAACAGGACCACGAGCTGCACCCCCTGCACCCACCCCTCCAACGACTGTCACCACAAATACCATCCCTGCCGACATGGACAGAACAAGGAGCACCACCAGCACAGGGACTCTGGACCAACGTGGGGCCATGGACACCACCACCACCACCAACCCCCAAGGGGGACCAGGGTCATCTGTGCATGCCACTGCACGCACTGCACATGTCGGCAGGGGTGGTGGGAGGGGTGGGAGACAGAGGTCGCTGCTTGCAGAGGTGTCTGGTGTGCATGATGACCCACAACTGGCACGCATAGCCGATGCGTACCAGTCCAGCACCGGAGATCTCAGCCAGGTAGTGGGGCTCCTCAGGGACATCAAAGAGCAGCAGGCTGCCCATCATGCCCGCTTGGACTCACACATGTCCCGCGTGGAGTCCAAGTGGGACACACTGCAAGAGATGACGGCGGTGCATAGGGACATATTACAATGCCTCCGCCAGATGACCAGCAACCAGTCTACACCTCCCTGTGTGCCAACAACATCTGGTGCCGGAACAACTGCAACTGCCACAGGGAGGGAGGATGACTCTGGCGGAGAGTCCCCTGCACCGCAGCAGCCTGCACTTGAGGGGCCCCCCCAAAGAAGAGGGGTCGTCCGAGGAGGGGCAAGTGAGAGGCCGATGGCCATGTGCAACCCCCAGGAAGCCTGAACCTGTTCTGGATGATCACCTTTGTGCGCAAACTGTTCACCCTGTTGACGGCAACACAACTCCCACACATGACATGGGGAGTACAAGTTGGACCAATGTCTCAGACAACTGTGGCCCCGATACTGAGGATTTTGTCTACCAGCACTTTCAATTCATCTAGGAACTTCTGATTGCAATATAAATGTACAGCACTAACCATCCTGTGCACTATTCACACAATTTTATCACAATAAACACACTAATACACCATACTTGCCTCTGTTGTGATTCCAACGTGGGTGCTGTCATGGGGATGATGAACTGCAAAATTACACTGTGTATGCGAACTGCAACAGCAAGTACAACACAGGCAAGTGAGTAATGGCAACGTGACACATATGAGGGAGACACACCACCAGGGCTACACAACACATACACACCTAGGCCATCTGACTCATTGCCTACACTGATGTTGCCAGGAAAGACGGTGCAATGCACAGACACCACACCTATTCCCAGTTGTAGTCAAGTAGCCCACAAGTGCAGTAAGCAAATGGCAGTCAAATGTGTGACCACAGACAACGCACATCACAAAGTGAAGCACAGGTTTATTACACAGTTGCAACATGTCGTAACCACTACAGATGCAAGGTAATCCCACCTGGCAGCAGGCACACAGTCAACAACTGTAGAAGGAAGGAAGTCCATGGGTGTGGCGCACATCACCTGTAGGGACACAACAGCTACCACCCTGGAAGTGCAATCACGTCGTCGGTGGACACAGTTGACCAAACGAATCTGAAAGTACCCTGTGAAGGACAGAAATGACACACAGTCAAAAGCAATGGAGAACAGGACAGAACAGCAAAACTCATGCACAATACATGTTACAAGATACCCACCCAGAACCAAGTTAGCATGTCAACACTGTTGGGGAGTACAGACTACCTGTAAGCACACATCGCTACACACATCCAGTCAAGTAGCCCATGGACACACTCTAACAGCACCAGAGCACCACCCACACATATCATGCATACTCACATCATTGACCTGACATCTCTGGATACTCACATTCAGCTGAAGAAGTTGGTGATGAGCTGTGTGCGGACATCACCATCATCATCATCATCATCATCATCACTGGCATCGTGGTCCAGGCCAGGATCCTCCACAGGTGGCGGATGTTGGTCATTGTCATCCTGGATGAGAGGCAACTCCTTCCGCACTGCCAGGTTGTGGAGCATGCAGCAGACGATGATAATCTTGCACACCTTCGCTGGGGCATATGGGAGGGACCCTCCTGTCTTGTCGAGGCAGCGGAAGCGGCTCTTCAGGAGACCAAATGTCCGCTCAATCACTCTCCTGGTCCGACCATGTGCCTCATTGTAGCGCATCTGGGCTGGTGTCACAGGGTTCCTGAGGGGTGTCAGCAACCATGGCATGTTGGGGTATCCCGAGTCACCTACGGACAGACAAGTGCACATTAGCTGACTTGGAAAAGTGGGCGGATTACTACAGATCAGATCACACACAATGGCACAAAGTCAGTACACACCGACAAGCCAGGCACGCTGGTTCTGCATCTGTGCCATCATCCTGGGGATGCGACTACTCCTCATCACAAAGGCATTGTGTGCTGAACCAGGGAAACGGGCACAGACGTGTGTGATGCTCATATCTGCAAGACACACCACCAGTGCATTGACCGAGTGGTAGTGTTTGCGGTTACGGTAGGCCTGTTCATGTGCCTGTGGTGGTACCAAAGCCACATGTGTCCCATCAATGGAGCCAATGACATGCGGCATCCTCCCCAGGGCATAGAAGTCACTCTTCACGTCAGTGAGTCATTGCAGTCTAGGGAAATAGATGTACCGGTTCAGGTATAGCAACATTGCCTCCAAAACATCGCGGAGCACACGGCTGAACATGGTCTGTGACATCCCACCAGCAGTCGCCACAGTGTGTTGAAAGGTACCGGTGGCAAAGAAGTGTAGGGCTGCCATCACCTTCACCTTGGGGGTCAGCGCTGTAGGATACGGCCGGCCAGGCTGCAAATGTGGGGCCAACTGCACTGCCAAATCCTCAATCAGCTGCCTGGTGAAGCGGTACCGTCGGATGCTGTCCCGTTCCACCATCGTTGCCAGGTCTGGGAATGGTCTATGGACAGCAGGAGCCCTGCCGTGCAGAGGAGAAGAAAGCAAGATTGTCAGTCACCCCACATATGCGGCATTGAACACACTCAATATCACATCATACATCATTATGAGGCACAACTACATGAAGAGTGCAGTTCCGTAAGGACATGTATGGTACATACATGGCCAACATCTGTCATCACGGTTCAACAAGTGGCATCAATTAGTCCCAGGTTGGCCCATTGGATATCATGAGGCCATGTCACAGTTCCCATCTCCTGCTGCCATGTTACAATCACCCCCCACAGGGACATGTGAGGACAGATGTGCCCCAGGCATCACAGCTCAACAACAGGTACATTCCCAGGGACCCTGTATTGCCACATGGACACTGGCATTACATGGAGTATCATGTATACACCACAGCAAAACAACCATGACCCCCACAGGTAGTGGTTCCACATGCCTCTGCAGGACAGACATGGACGTCTGTGACACACACACGCACAACATCAAAGTCCATGCACAAACAACGTGGATGTGGAGACTGTCTCCCATTGTGCACATGAAATCAGAGACATTGTGAACACTACATGCACACAGACTGTGGAGGACCATCACTGTTGTGCCACTGGGTCACCCTGGCTCAAACATACCATCCCACATGGGACTCACGGGGTATCTGACATGACATACACATACACCACCGTGAAATGTGAGCATGGCACATGCTCAGATATGAACAGTTGCACATCACAGTGGTCATGTACACGTAACACCCAGGATCCTGTCCCCATGAACATGTGCACAGCCTGGGGGTGGCTGCCCCCAGGTGACACCCACAGGACAACATGTACACCAACATACACACAATAGGAAATGCAGCCTTACATGCCTTATGATACAGTTTGGACAGGCTGTGGTGTTGTAGGTGTGCCCCTCACTCCCTGGGAGCTATTTGTGGCTGGCATATGTTCATCTGAGACAGGCATGGTGACATATGCCAGTCACTTGTACAGGGATGCGTTGAACAGCAATGGACCGATCGGTGCACCCGGCCGGCCCATTGCAATCAATGTGTGCGGGTACGCGTTGTACCCCTGTACGCGTTGAACAGCAATGGACCGATCGGTGCCCCCGGCCGGCCCATTGCATTCAATGTGTGCGGGTACGCGTTGTACCCCTGTACGCGTTGAACAGCAATGGACCGATCGGTGCCCCCGGCCGGCCCATTGCATTCAATGTGTGCGGGTACGCGTTGTACCCCTGTACGCGTTGAACCGCAATGGACCGATCGGTGCCCCCGGCCGGCCCATTGCATTCAATGTGTGCGGGTACGCATTGTACCCCTGTACGCGTTGAACCGCAATGGACCGATCGGTGCACCCGGCCGGCCCATTGCATTCAATGTGTGCGGGTACGCGTTGTACCCCTGTACGTGTTGAACCGCAATGGACCGATCGGTGCGCACCCATTGTCAATGGCCTAGCCTGGCAACGGACGCGTTTTTGAAATTCGAACGAGTCGGTTGCTGGAAATTCAATTGGTCACCCACAACAATGTTGCAAAATCATGTATGTCATGATTTTGAAGATTTGAAGGATGCTGTGGGTGTGTATTGGTGCTGCTATTCCATGGATTGGCCAGATTCAGAAGATGCAAATGACTTGGACCTATCACTTTGGACACATGGGACAGTATCTGCCTCTGCAGCACATATATATTGCTGGCTGTTCCCCTGAGAGCTCACTTGCCTGCACTACATGCTCCAGGACGACATCTGCCACTGCACTGCTGCTGTCTCTGCCCCCTCTGGACCCTGCAATGGCACGTACTGTGGAGAGAGCCCCAGCCTTCAGCCTTGAGGAGAACCAGGCCCTGCTGGACAGCCTACTTCCACAGTACAGCAAGCTGTATGGGACACCAGGGGAGCAGGTGAGTGTTCTGTGCACTGCCTTTCTGAATGTGCATTTTGTCTGACTAGCAAGGCTGAAAGTCTGCACGCCACTGGCTAGAAGGCTCACTGAGTAGTTGTCACCCCCCATAGTGTGTAGTGACATGCACTGGACAGGTATGGTGCAGTGACAGTGCATTTGAACAAGGTTTTACTTCCCATGCAATGATACCATGTAGTGACTTCTGGCAAACTGTCCATGGGCAGCGTTGCACTGCCTGTGTACATCATGCGCCCCTGTGATTGAGACATGTATATACAACTGTGTCATGCACGGATATGTTGCATGTGTAGTAATGGCCTTTTCACTTTGTCATCCTCACAGGTTAATGCCCATCGGAAGCAGGAGATCTGGAAGGACATCGTCCGGGCTGTCCGGTCCGTGGGGGTCTACAAGCGCCGGATCCGCAACTGCCAGAAGAGGTGGCAGGACCTTCGGGGCTGGACCCGGAGGATTGCACGGGTCCAGCTGAAGCTGTCGCCTCCTCGCAGGAGGGGCGGAACACGGACCCTGACCCCCCACATGCTCCAGATCCTGGCGGTGGTGTTTCCAGACCTGGATGGGCAGCTGAAGGCCAGACATCAGCAAGGAGGGGGTGAGTCAAAGACTGCACTGTGAACTCTGTATTACATGCTATGTGCCCTCCTCTGGCCTGGTTAAACTGCCACAGTACAGCAGTCATGTTGTCCAGGAGCCATGTCCCTCTATTGTGCACTGCCCACTCCTCATCTGATACCCAGGTGTGGCCCTTACAGTCAGGGAATTGTGTCACTTGGGGCTGTGTCCTTGCAGTTTGCCTCACTCAAGGTGGGGGACAGCATCTGTTTCCCTAACTCTGTTGTGGGCAACATGGGTGGGTCCATTGTTCACACAATGCCTGTGTTCGGACATGTAATCTGCGTGTTGCTTTGCTATGCGGTCCACTTGCTGAGCTGAGCCACCACATGTGCCTGGGGTATCTGGCACACACCCATGCAGCGGGTGGGAACAATGTTTGGGCCCCAGGAGTGTGCAGATTACGTGTGTCACACTTACATAGCCAGCTATCCACTGTCCAGGGCTCATCCCTCATTCATGTGGGGCAGGACAGTCATGCCTACTCCAGCCCATCCAATACACCTGTACTCCCACTCCCGTGTATCAGCTGACACGTTGTGCGCAGTGATTTGACCCCTCAGGTGTCTGCCTCTGTGTCAGTGTGCTGTGGATTTGTTGCCAGGACTGCAGGGGTGTTTCTCGGTTGGGGCTCAGCATGCCACTGGAGATGTGACCATAGGAGACGATACTTGTGTGTCACATAGGTGTTTGATCAGCTGCCCGTGCAGACTGGGGTATGCGAATGTGAAGTTCAGGCAGCTGTTTCCCATTCACAGCAGATTGTGAGGGGCTCAGGTTCAGAGGGTAGTGTCACAGGTCTCCCATATGTCCAATCGGTATGACCTGGACAGATGAGGGTTCAGATGATGTGTTGTGTGGGGGATGTACATGTGCACTTGTGCAGCTCCAGGACTTGCATTCCCCATGACCTACTATTGTGACACAGTGCAGAGTGTTGTTGTCTGGCTGCCAAGTCATACATCACTGAGACAGTGATGTATGACTTAGCAGTCATGCCTCTGCCATGACATGTGTCCACTTATTGGTGATCCTGCAGGGGAGTGACATGTGCTACGTGCACACCATTGTGCCGATGGCTATCAGGACATGGGTGCATCATGGTATCTGTCGCTGGTATGCATCACATGCATTTCCTATTTGACTCTGGGCATCCCTTTCATCCGGAAACCTGTACTGACTCAGTGGCAAGAGTTGTGATGTGTGCATGTCCACATGCTACACCGTGTCCTCTGCACTGTCCAACTACTGTGTAGGTGGTGCATGTGTCCACACTGGGGTGTTGCTATCCAACAGACACCAGACAGATGGGTGCAAGGCCATGTGGGATGTGAGTGCCATGGTTGGCATCAGACTGACAATTGGCTTCTCCTGTTCAGTTAGGGCACTTTTAGCAATGTTCAACTAATGATACCAGGGCTTGCTCTGTAATGTGCTGTGCTCACAGTGGTGTGTGCGTTTGGTGCAGGTGACTGATGTCTGTCTGTTTCCCCATTGATTGCAGATACATCCACGGCCACGGAAGGGGACAGCTCCACGGACCAGGAGGAGCCGGAGAGCCAGACTGGGTCAACAGCCGAGGAGTGGTCGGAGGGACCCAGTGGCACGGAGGGCGAGGGGATCCACACCGAGGAGTCCTCAGCACCATCCACCTCAGCTGAGGACCACAGCGGCTCGGAGGATGACTCCCTTATGGAGGCGGGTGTCAGCAGCCACCACACCCCAGCTAGTGTTGCTGTCCCCGCCACCACCAGCACCACCACCGCCCTCCCATCGGCTCCCATTCCCCAGGTCCGTGGAGGCTCCCATGTTCGGGAGCGTGTCTCCTTCGGGCCAGGCACCGCACCCCCTGCCCCTGTGTCCCCTGCTGCCCTGAGTGAGGAGTCTGTTTACCTCCTTCTCCAGCTCCATGTAGGGCAGACAGCCATGCTGAGTGTCCTCCATGCACACACCGCTCTGTTGACTCAGCTGGTGTCGTTCATGGAGGGCATCTCATCGGGCATGTCTGACCTACAGAGGGGCAATAGGTCCATGGACTCTTCCCTGATGGCAGCAGTGTCCCTCCTCAGACAGTCCCTCACCCCTCCTGCCTCTGCTCCATCCACACTCCCCAGCACCTTACCCGTCCCAAGCACACACACACCGGCACAGGCACACACCAGCACACACACGTCCAGCACACAGACACACACGCCACAAACAAAATGCACACGCACGCACAGTCAGGGGACTGAAACCAGACTCACAGGGGATGGGGCCCTGGAACACACACACGCATCCACAAGCACTGCGCAGTCCTCAGTTGCCTCTCCCTCCAAAGCACCCTCCCTTGCCTCACCTGCAACCCCAAAGTCACAGCGGCTCTTCCTCTGTGACCTCGGCCTCATCCCCTACGATCCAGCTGCTCCAGCATCCAGGGGGAAGAGGAAGCCCACCCACACGGAGCAGAGTGCCCCTCGCCCTCGGACACCCTCCCCCAGGCACAGACAGACTGAGGCCCCCACCCGCAAGTTCCCCCGGAGTCGTAAGAGCAAGACCCCGCCACCGCCCTGCAGCTCAGGCACCATGTCTCCTTCCTCCATCCCTCAGGCCCCCACTCCACAGGTGCCCCCACCACACCCTGCCCCAGGTTCCCCCACCCACAGATATACCATCCCCAAGAGGATCAGGCCTTCTCCCCCTGCCACTTGCTCTCCCGGCACCACACTCCCCGCTGCGCTTGTCTGTGCCACTGATGTGGTGAGGGTGTCCTCCCCCTCTGTCCAGCCCACCTTGCCTGTTCCCCATTCTCCTCCCCTGGAGGTAGGCACTGCAGTGGAGTCCACTACCACCCTGTCTGACTTGGGCACTGCAGTGGCGGACCTGTCCACTCCATCTGCAGGGTCCACTGCAGTCGTGCCGGCACCCACAACATCTGAGCCATGCCCCCCAGTTGTGCCGGCACACACCATGTCAGACACCTCCACTGCAGTTGTCAGTGGCTCTCCAGCACCCACCACCCCTTCCCTGCCTCCTCCTGGTGAGCCCTGATCCTGTCCCTGCGGTGCCTGGCCTGCCCCCGGTTGCCCCTCCTAGTGGATTGTCCCTGGTTTTGTGAAGTGCAGGCATGCATAGGGTGACATCTGCCACTGTCACCCTGTATTGACTTACTTGATGGACTGGCCATTGGCCTTTGTTGGAGCATTACTGTTCTCTGAGTTTTTGGACACACATATGCTGAATAAAGCAACTTTCTGTTCCCTAATGCTGTTACTTCTGATGTACATGATGTTGATGATGCTGACCATGCCCTTGCAGCAGGGATGATGATCTTTGGTCTCATGACAATGAAGTGTCACTGGGCAGGGCCCCATGTGGTCCAGAGGGACAGTGTCCTATCCTGTGGTGTATCCATGTCATCCTTAACAGCATCTGTGGGTGTCATGTTTACAATATTTGGCAATGGAATTTCCTAGTTACATTAGCAATGTCACATCTGTGGCTTCCATCCCTGCACATCTGTAGTGCTTGCCATTGTTCAATTCGTCTACTTCCCTGACCGTGTGGCCATCTCCAGTGGACATGCAGGTTTGGGCATCAATGGGGAAGGACTCATCTGTGTTGTCAGTGCAACTTGCTGTACATGTGTGTTGGATCTGTGCTGATGATTACGTTGACACTCCCATGACCAGGCTGATGTGATGGGAGCCTTGATTTGGTGCTAATTGTTTACTGTGTGACAAAGTGTTGTGCTGACATGATGGAGCCCTACTGATGCGACATATGGCACAGCTTTCCTCACACAGGAGTGGAGTCCACTCATGGCAGTGTGTGCTCCTGTGACATTGCCTGCGCCCAAGGTGTGTGTTGTATGAGCATGTCTGTGTGTTCACTTCCATTTTGCTATGCGTGCTGGGATCCCTAGTGATGTTCCTGTTTGTGATGCTTGCTGAGTTGAGCTATGTTCCCCCAAAGTCTACTCCCTGGGTTCTCTGTGATGTGGGTGCATGGCACATTACTGGTCATCAGGGTGTCACCCATAGGTGTGTTTGCTGTCAGGGCTGAGTTTGTGGGCAGGCGCTGATGGGTCACAGTTAGGATTCCCCTTAGCACTTGTTGTTTACTCCTGTAATGTGATTTCCGGTTTGTGTTGGCTTTCATTGTTTGTGACACGTTGTGTGTGTGACTGCTGGCACTCCTCAGGGTCAGGGCTGCAATGTTCGTAGTTGTCCATGTGTGTTCTTTGTGGGTGACCTTGGCTTCTTCATTGGTGTGTGACTGTGGCTGGGATCACATTGGTTGGTGTGGTGGTGCCGTCATGTCCATGTACGGCGTAGTGTGCAGTATGTCAGACATTTAGGAGTCTTGTTGAGTGGCCATGTGTGCTGTGTTTCTGCACCTTGCGTCCCACCCACCCCCCTGGGATTGTCATGGGTGCATGCGCAATGTCACCTGTGCATGTGAGCTTCACTGCAGCACATTGTTGGTGGTCGAATTGTGTGTTGTTTAGTGTATGCAGATGAGAGTTGTTGCCCGGCAAGACCCCTGCCTCCATGTTGGCCTTGGCTTACTGGCCATGCTGATTGATTTGTGCTTGTGTGGGTGTGCTGGTGATTCTTTGCTCAGGATACATGACTGTGGTTCACAGTGTGAACGACATCTGGCTTTGTCATCACAGTGGTATTGTAATGCAGCCCAGGGTCACCACATTGTGTGGGCCCTGGGGGTGGTGCTGTGGTGCCTCGGTGTCTTACTGTGTGGGTTGCTGTTCCTACATGCTTGTGTGACATGTGTGATTTGTGCTCCCTCTCATCTGACAATGCCTGATTGCCCACATAGGGGAATTGGATCCCTGAGTTACCTTTGTGTGGCACTGTATGCACATCTGTGTGTTTGGTCTTCAGGCCTCCTCATGTGTTGTGTGGTTGCCTGGGGACACTGGTCCCCCCTCACCTGTTGTGTTTGATGTGCAGTGTGTGTCTGCCTGTTTGTGTTTGTGCATCAGCGCCACTGCATTGGCATATTCATGGTGTGCCATTATCTGTATGTTGTTTGGTGTGTTTGCCCTGTTGTCCCTGGGACGCCTAGGTCATCAGTCAGCACAATGATCATTGTTTATGTGTCCCATTGCTGCCATGGTATGGTATCTGTTCACCTGCCATCTGCAGTCTACACAGGGTATCTGCATTGGTGTGTCCATTGGTGCAAATATGTGGGTCTGCATTCTAATGGTCACTTCTGTCATTGTGTCATTGATGTATGTTGACGGTGTCAGACACCATGGGTGATGTTTGTATGCAGCTGGCCAGAGGTATGTCTTATTTGCACTGCACTGATTGCCTCCCCAAATCTATGTTGCAATGGGACACCTGCACTACTTTGCCACAGTTGTGTTTGTTGTTCTGTGGCCAGGATTTGTCCATGCAGTTTGCCAGTTGCAGCTTCTACTTTGTTCACACTTACATTTTGGTCACTGTGATGATGGGGGTTTGGACCCCATTGCCACAATGGTCAAGATGTGCTTCAGCTCAGGACCCCACACTTACATTTTGGTCACTGTGATGATGGGGGTTTGGACCCCATTGCCACAATGGTCAAGATGTGCTTCAGCTCAGGACCCCACACTTACATTTTGGTCACTGTGATGATGGGGGTTTGGACCCCATTGCCACAATGGTCAAGATGTGCTTCAGCTCAGGACCCCACACTTATATTTTGGTCACTGTGATGATGGGGGTTTGGACCCCATTGCCACAATGGTCAAGATGTGCTTCAGCTCAGGACCCCACACTTACATTTTGGGCACTGTGATGATGGGGGTTTGGACCCCATTGCCACAATGGTCAAGATGTGCTTCAGCTCAGGACCCCACACTTACATTTTGGTCACTGTGATGATGGGGGTTTGGACCCCATTGCCACAATGGTCAAGATGTGCTTCAGCTCAGGACCCCACACTTACATTTTGGCACTGTGATGATGGGGTTTTGGACCCCATTGCCACAATGGTCAAGATGTGCTTGCATTGTGGGGGCCACACACATTTATGTGTGGCACATGTGATAGGGTGTCACATTGTGGGGTCGATTCCGATCTCGGCCGGTAGTGCTCCGAATCGGATTCGGCTTTACCGGATCCGATTCGGAGCCCTGTTTCCCGACCGAACCGTACGCGGGTCCGGCCGAGCGAGTACGATGCGAAATCGCCGACCGACTCGTCCGGGCGTCCCGATCGCTCCGACCGACTCGCTCCCGGCTCGAACCGCTCCGACCGACTCGCTCGGACTCGACTCGCACCGCGCAATGGAGACGTTTCCCGGCCGGGTAAGTACGATGCGCGCCGCGAGCAGTCCGACCGAGCCGCGCACTCCGGCTCGAAAGAGCTGTCGGAGCCGTACTTTGGGGGTCCGTGTCGGACTCCCCAGTACGCGTAGCCGCGCGAGTCGCACACAGGGGGGACCCATGGGTCCCCCTACCTGTGCGTGTACGGCGCGAATCGCTCGCCGCGTACCCGCTGTAGGGGGCGCCCTTGTCCGACTCGCACCCATTGAGTCAATGGGAGCCCGCGTACGCGTTGTACGACCGGCTCCCATTGACTTCAATGGGAGTCCGACCGACTCGAGTCCGATAACATACGGCCGCATCGTACTCGTTCGGTCGGACTGCACGGGTCCGATTCGGTCGGAAATCTCTCCGGGTCCGGCTCGGTCGGAGAAATTTCCGGCCCGAATCGGAATCGACCCCTGTATGTTGATGATCATGTTCTGTGTCGTAGGCATTTGACACAGTCTACACACGCTTGTCATGGTGTTGGGGGATGTCTTAATGTTGCATTCTTTATGTTGGTGTGTGCTTGTTGTGACATGTATTAGCCATCCTGTGAGTGGAGTTGTTGTTAGTGGTAGGCATCCAGCCCCCCTGGGTAAGGGTGGTGGTAGTGGTTGGCATCCAGCCCCCCCTGGGTAAGGGTGGTAGTAGTGGTAGGCATCCAGCCCCCCCTGGGTAAGGGTGGTAGTAGTGGTGGGCATCCAGCCCCCTGGGTAAGGGTGGTAGTAGTGGTGGGCATCTGGCACCCCCATGGCTAAGGGTGGTAGTAGTGGTGGGCATCCAGCCCCCTGGGTAAGGGTGGTAGTAGTGGTGGGCATCCAGCCCCTGGGTAAGGGTGGTAGTAGTGGTGGGCATCCAGCCCCCTGGGTAAGGGTGGTAGTAGTGGTGGGCATCCAGCCCCCTGGCTAAGGGTGGTAGTAGTGGTAGGCATCCAGCCCCCTGGGTAAGGGTGGTAGTAGTGGTAGGCATCTGGCACCCCCTGGGTGAGGGTGGTAGTAGTGGTGGGCATCCAGCCCCCCCTGGGTAAGGGTGGTAGTAGTGGTGGGCATCCAGCCCCCCCTGGGTAAGGGTGGTAGTAGTGGTGGGCATCCAGCCCCCCTGGCTAAGGGTGGTAGTAGTGGTAGGCATCCAGCCCCCTGGGTAAGGGTGGTAGTAGTGGTAGGCATATGGCACCCCTGGGTGAGGGTGGTAGTAGTGGTGGGCATCCAGCCCCCCTGGGTAAGGGTGGTAGTAGTGGTGGGCATCCAGCCCCCGTGGCTAAGGGTGGTAGTAGTGGTAGGCATCTGGCACCCCTGGGTGAGGGTGCTAGTAGTGGTGGGCATCCAGCCCCCCCTGTGTAAGGGTGGTAGTAGTGGTGGGCATCCAGCCCCCCTGGCTAAGGGTGGTAGTAGTGGTAGGCATCTGGCACCCCCTGGGTGAGGGTGGTAGTAGTGGTGAGCATCCAGCCCCCCCTGGGTAAGGGTGGTAGTAGTGGTGGGCATCTGGCACCCCCATGGCTAAGGGTGGTAGTAGTGGTGGGCATCTGGCACCCCTGGGTAAGGGTGGTAGTAGTGGTGGGCATCCAGCCCCCTGGGTAAGGGTGGTAGTAGTGGTGGGCATCCAGCCCCCTGGGTAAGGGTGGTAGTAGTGGTGGGCATCCAGCCCCCTGGGTAAGTGTGGTAGTAGTGGTGGGCATCCAGCCCCCCTGGCTAAGGGTGGTAGTAGTGGTAGGCATCTGGCACCCCCTGGCTAAGGGTGGTAGTAGTGGTGGGCATCCAGCCCCCCCTGGGTAAGGGTGGTAGTAGTGGTGGGCATCCAGCCCCTGGCTAAGGGTGGTAGTAGTGGTAGGCATCCAGCCCCCTGGGTAAGGGTGGTAGTAGTGGTGGGCATCTGGCACCCCCATGGCTAAGGGTGGTAGTAGTGGTGGGCATCTGGCACCCCTGGGTAAGGGTGGTAGTTGTGGTGGGCATCCGGCACACCCTGGGTAAGGGTGGTAGTAGTGGTGGGCATCCAGCCCCCCCTGGGTAAGGGTGGTAGTAGTGGTGGGCATCCAGCCCCCCCTGGGTAAGGGTGGTAGTAGTGGTGGGCATCCAGCCCCCCTGGCTAAGGGTGGTAGTAGTGGTAGGCATCTGGCACCCCCTGGGTAAGGGTGGTAATAGTGGTGGGCATCCAGCCCCCTGGGTAAGGGTGGTAGTAGTGGTGGGCATCCAGCCCCCTGGCTAAGGGTGGTAGTAGTGGTAGGCATCCAGCCCCCCCTGGGTAAGGGTGGTAGTAGTGGTGGGCATCTGGCACCCCCATGGCTAAGGGTGGTAGTAGTGGTGGGCATCTGGCACACCCTGGGTAAGGGTGGTAGTAGTGGTGGGCATCTGGCACCCCCTGGGTAAGGGTGGTAGTAGTGGTGGGCATCCAGCCCCCCCTGGGTAGGGGTGGTAGTGGTGGTGCGCATCCAGGCCCCTGTGTGCATATGTGGCATTGGTGATGGGCATCCCGCCCCTATGGTGCTGCTGTTGCTGGTGTAAGTAAATTCTGCATCCCTCTGTGTGATGTGTCGTGTACGTGTTGTATGTTTTTGTGGTTGGTGTCTGACTTACCTTCTGCGCCGTACGCGTCCGTGCCTGTTCCGGTAGTAAATGTAGAATAATGGTAGGATCGGAACGAAGGGATTCATGGTTGGTTCGTCTCGTTCGTCTTTCTCGTTGCTTCGCCTCGTCCTCGTCGCTGGCGTGTTCGCCTCGTAGCCGTGGATCGTGTTGTGGCGCGAATCGGAGCTTATGTGCGCCTCTCCCGGAAGCTTTGACGTGCCGGACGTAGCGACGGGTTCGGCGCGTACGGAAAGCGCATCGTACTTGTCCGGCCGGACTGGGCTGCATGTTCCCTTCCGTGCGACTCGATTCGGCGTTTCCGGATTCGCCTCGGTCGAAGAACAGGACCTGGATTGGGTGAGTACGACTCGGCCGGATTCTATGCTGTTGTGCGCATCGTACTTGCTCGTTCGGAATGATGTGCGGATCGGTCGGGAAACAGGCTTTCGCATGGCTTTTTTCCCGACCGAATGGTATTGGGTGCGCCTCCTAAGTTATATAGATAACCCTAAAATTATGTTTTACAATTCTAAAACCAATCTTACAAAAAAAAACATAGATAAACTCATAAATGATTATTCCTGTCTTTACGTTGTTTTGGGATTATTATAATAGAATGTAGAATAAACGAAACACGGCAATTGTTCACTATCATTAGTAACTTTGAGACACAAGTGCTATCTTGCATTTTAGGAATATTTGTCTCAGCTAAATGGTGTTTTTTGTGTGGTTTTTTGTAAGATTGTTTTTAGAATTGTAAAACATAATTTTAGTTTTATCTATATCATTTAGTGTTTTGTGTTTTTAACGTTTATATTGTCCTATGTTGACTGTTAATTTTAAGCATTGTCTGTCATGTTTTATAACAGCCCTCAAGAAGTCTCTGTGTTTGCAGGACGAAACACGTTGGTTGTTTTTGTTGCTTCACATGAAACAAGAAAAATAAAGAATATGTCTTTAAAAATGGGACCATTTAAACTGTGTAGTCTTGTCTTGTAAAATACAACAATGTTGTTTCTTGTCTCATGTTTGGTATGAACGTATGAGC
This sequence comes from Calotriton arnoldi, assembly GCA_963921515.1. Taxonomy (NCBI): domain Eukaryota; kingdom Metazoa; phylum Chordata; class Amphibia; order Caudata; family Salamandridae; genus Calotriton; species Calotriton arnoldi. Next base: position 42,264 of record CAWUFW010017520.1, on the reverse strand, counting down.
TTATATTACCCTTTTCGTGACTCAATTTAAAATTAAATATTTTTGCTTTAGGTGTGCTTCTTCCACCAATAACTTATATTTATGCTTATGTTGGTCTTTTTAAGACGTTTGGCCCAGGGAGTGAGCACCCATTTGACCTTTTGGAAACTATACAGAGTGCAGGAATATATACCATAACTGTTCTTGCTTATTTTTGTAAACAGTGGTTCTTCCAGGACCTGTTTCCTCTGTACAGGTGGACGCTAATTAGAAAATGTCACTTTTTGATGATGATAGGGAAGAGCTGGCTTAGGTACTTTTCAGCAATGCATCTGATACCAACACCCAGACACATTTACAGAGAAATAATCACTCTGAGGGCTTAAAGAGCAAATGTATTCAACTGGAAAAACTAAAAACACAAGAACTCTCTAAGTGGTGGGATGGAGTTATTTTAAGAAAATACATTGAAAATCGGAAAATTCCCAGGGGCTTGCGTATACTTACCTTCCCCAACTTTGATGATTTAGATACAGATCTATTACATGAATGGGAGGACAACTTGGTTAACAGCTCAGCGACAATGATGAACATTTTGGTTAAGCATGCTGAGAGAAATCTTCTAAATTAAGGGAAGCAATATTAAAAATAGAGAAAGAAATAACTCATTTGAATCGTAAGGATGCTACAGATAAAAACTATGCAATTTTGAAAATTGAGATCCAAAAACATCAGAATGTTATTAAGGAAAGAAAGCTACACAAAATTGCTAGGGACGACTGCAACTACAATAATGGTCGTGTATGCATGTTTGCCAAGAGTTTTGACCAAGTAGTGACTTCTCAGAAACAAGTTTCCCGAGAAGATAGGGCTGGAATTACTAGTGGTCGCAGCAGCTCTCTCGTCTCCTCCATAGATGACATAGCACCTGGTACATCTAAAACCACCCTCAAGTTCATCAACTTTTTTAGACAAAGAAATGAGGTACAGGATGAATCTCAAAGAAAATCCCCCACGAGGAAAACAAGGAGAGAGGGGAGGCGGAGCAAGACAAGACAAAGGGGACACAGATATAGGAGTCAAAACCAGACAGCAATTGAAGAGGATACAATAACTGGTAAAAACACTGGTATAACAAGGTCTGTTAATGAAGTCAATCTTATTGTAAATCTATCAGACTATACTTTGAATTCTGTGGAAATCGAAGTACTAAATTAGAGTTTGGGATATTTTCCAACGAATATCTGTAATTTTTCTGATGTTCAAATTGACGTATAAATTTGTTATTACTTTGTAATTAAAGAATTTCTTTGCTTCGAATCTGCATAGGATCTTTGATGTGAACAAGAGTACAACACTATCTGAAATGACCGTTTCTGATGTAAGAGATATTCATTGTTTGCTTTCCATTGACAAAGATTATAACTCAAATATTGATGAGTTATAGGTAGATCTGTACATCGAAGCAGACTTAACATGTGATAGCGATTTAAGACCAAAATCTAAATTTATTTCTCAAAATACCCAATGCCAGGAGATTGAACCCTTTATGAAGAGGGTCATGCATGATTTACATGATTGTTAGATTTGGGGGTCTCTAGTTGGCAGAGGTAGGTACCTTTGTCCAAATAGGGACCCTTGAGTCTAGTCAGGGAAAGTAGGTACACTCCTGAAATAACCCCTGCTCACCCTCTTGGTACCTTGGCACGAGCAGACAGGCTTAGTTCAGAGGCAGTGTGTAAAGCATTTGTGAACACCTACAGTAATCAAGTGACAACACTACAAATGGACACCACACAGGTTATATATTTATAAAAATAAGTATACTTTATATAGATTTATCACAAGACCATAAACGACAAAAATAATCCACAATACTGTCAAGAATGCTTAGTTCTGATCAAAAAGGCTTAATTCAAGGTTCTGTGCGAGTCAGTAGCCTCCTCCGGCTACGGCGATGTCAAGAACAAACAGAGTCTAACAAATCCAGCCGACCGCGTCGAGACGGGCCAACACAGCGTAGACAGACTCGGTCACAGTACCTTTTACTTGAAGCGGCAGGCACGGGCGAGCGAGCCGGATGGCTGTACGTCGCGGTCGCGATGCAAGATGGAAGCGTTGCAGGACGCGTTGTCCCTCGATGCGGTGCAGGCAGCGGCTCGTTGACGTCGTTGAGACGGAGTCGGTGAGACCAGGGCCGTGCGTTGCAGGGCGAGACGGTGCTTCGATGAGGTGCTGGCAGGTTGCAGTGCGGCGACGGAGCCGGATTCGGGAGCTGGCGTCGATCAGTCCGGACAGCGGTGCGAGTCGGGCAGTGCGTCGCGAAGCTTGCGAGGCGGTGCCCAACTCTGGTGCGGTCACAGGACTCGAACTCAGCAACAGTGACCGTGTCGGTCGGACCAGATGGATTCGGTGTAGCGAGGCGTTGCAAGGTGCGGTGCTCACAGGTTACGGTGCAGGCAGCGGCTCGTTGACGGAGTCGGTGAGACCAAGGCCGTGCGTTGCAAGATGCAGGCGTTGCTCGATGCGGTGCCAACTGGACACCAAGCCGGTCGGGAGAGTCGGTCACAGCTCCCTACCTCTGTAGCCACTGAAACAGAGTTTCCAGCAGCAATTCACAAAGGGGGTGAAGTCCAATGGTCCTGGGACTTCGGTCAGGGGGCAAGCTCTCTTCCAAGCCCTTGGAGATCCTTCACAAGTTGATGAAAGTCACAGCAAAGCAAAAGTTCCTTTCTTCTTTCTTTGGCAGTCAGGCAACCCACTGCAGGCCAATCCCCCAAGCAGCACTTCAGGCTTAGGGATAGTCTCTCCTCAGTTTCTTCTTGGTTCCGCTCCTCAGCAAAGGTTTCTTCTTGTTCCCAAAAGTGATCTAAAGTTCCTGGGTTTGGGCCCCAGTACGTATACTCCTTTTCTCTTTGTTCTCTGAAGGCAGAGAGGCCTTTGCCTAGGTTAAACCAGTTCTGTGCAGCTTTGGAGCACTCTGTGTACATGTCTCCTTCTTTTCCTTTCAGAATGTGGGGCAGGGTACTCAGACGCCCAGCAGGAGGTGGAGCCAGCATTGTGGAAGGCAGGCACAGCCCTATTCAGACCCAGATGCAACTCCTCCCTCCACTCTGGATGCAGATCTCTCTATTCAGCCCTGTGCTGCCTCACCCTGTCTCCTGTAGCCACCCCCAGCCCCTGTCACGCACAAACCAGACACATAATACACAAGCTGGCAGAGGCAGGCTGGATAGTTAGGCAAGAAAATACCTACTTTCTAAAAGTGGTATTTTCAAACACAGAATGTTAAAATCAACTTCACTAAAAGATGTATTTTACCATTCTGAGTTCAGGCATACTAAACTCGAATTTCTACCTAGTTCTCTGAGTCAGTTAAGGATTATAAGATATTATAATCAAACTGCCCATTCTGGCCTTTGGGGAACAGGTAGCCTTGCAATAGTGAAAAACGAAAATGGCTGTAATTCACTATTAGGACATGCCACACACACCACGGCATGTCCCACCTTATCCTTACAATGCACCCTGCCCGTAGGCCTACCATAGGGGTGTCTGATATGAAGAAAGGGAAGGTTTAGGGACTGGTAAGTGGGTGCACTTACCAAGTCGACATGGCAGTCACAGACTGCACGCAGGCTCTGCAATGGCAGGCCTGAGACACACTTTACAAGCTGCTTCTGTGGGTGGCACAACCAGTGCTGCAAGCCCACCAGCAGCATTTGATTCACAAGCCCTGGGCACACTCAGTGCACTGTACTAGGGTCTGACAGTAATTCAAATAAGCCAAACATGGAGTCACTAATTCATAACACAATTTACAATAGGGAGCACTTGCACTCTGGCACTGATTAGCAGTGGCAAAGTGCCCATGAGCATCTAGTCCAGCAAAAACATATCGACAACAGTGGAGGCATTATAAAAAAAATGGAAGGGAGACCCACGCCAAGGATGCCAGGTCTAACAATGATTTAGAAGATAAAAAGGAATAGGCTTTCCGTAGAACTAAACAGAAGAACTTGTCAAATGCAGAGCTTCAAGCCCTATGGAGTTTCAAATCTAATGAGTCAATCATCATTCGGGAAGCGGATAAAGGGGAGTATAGGGTTGTCATGAACCGCACCCAATACCAGCAAGAGGTTATGTGACAACTTAATGATACATCCTGCTATAAAATACTTAAACACAACTCCATATACCAACTAATGACCTTGATCAGTGAGAGACTATCACACTTGCATGTAATTTGTCTGACAACTGACCTGGCATACAAATACCTGAAGGTAGAACATCCGAGGTTTCCTTGCTTGTATGTGTTACCTAAGATACATAAAGTGGTGGTCTTTCCACCAGGCCACTCCATTATTCCTGGTATTGGTTCACCTACAGAACATCTATCAGAGTTTGTTGATGTTGTTTAAAGCCCTTTGTTACAAATCTACCTTCATTTATAAGAGACACGACTGACATTCTCAGCAAATTTGAGGATGTTGTCTGGGATCCAGAACATATGATGTTTGTCACCTTAGATGTTTAGAGTCTTTATACATGTATAAAAGAGGAGTTTGGTTTGAAAGCTCCGACTTCTATTTATCTAGTAGGAGGACAAACCTTTATGAACACTCACAGATGTTGTTGGAAATGTCAGAACTGATGCTAGAAAAAAACTTCTTTATGTATGATGGTGTGTGGTTACAGTAACTCAAAGGGACAGCCATGGGTTCCAGGTTTGCCCCTTCTTATGACAACCTGTTTATGGGTTGGTTTGAGAGGGAGCATGCCTGGGCCACCATGGCTGCAGAATGAATGGAACACATACATTTTTGGGGACAATACATCAACGATATTATAATAATATGGACAGGTTCCCTATTACAAATGGAGGGCTATTACGCGTGTCTTAACAACGACTCCGATGTCAGATTCACCATGAATCATAATAAGAACAGGATAACCTTTCTGGATGTGACCTTTTATGTTGTGAGTGATCCAATTCAAAGCACCTTCTATCGCAAGCATACAGCTTGTAGTAGTATTCTACTAGCTAGCAGTGTGCATCCATCAAATACAATCAAAGCCATACCATTTGGCGAGATGTTACGGATTAAACGTATATGTAGTGAAGATGACGAATATGAACGTAATCTTGAACAGACAATACAAAGAATTCACAAAGAGGCTACAAAAATAAACATCTAAGAGATACAAAAACGAGAGTCAACAGATTAAACAGAAAATATCTACTTGGGGTGAATACGTTGTCTAATAAGAAAGAAGGTCATCTGGCATTTATTACTACATATAATTCATCAAGTCATTATTTCTGGCGGATACTGAACAAACAGTGGGGACTTCTAAGGAATGTCCCAGTCTTAGATACTGTCCTTAAAGATAAACCTACCATAACTAACAGAAGACGTACATAAAGATATTATCAGCCCCAGTTAAACACAATCGATCAAGAACAAAACTACTTGGCTAACACAAAAACCCAAGGGTTTCTATACCTGCTCTACTTGCTCAGTATGTTGTTTTGGTATGAACAGGTTAAAATCTTTCACATACAACACTGACAAGGAGTACAGAATCAACACCTTTATAAATTGTCACACAACCTATGTAGTCTATGCCGTGATATGTGCTTGTGACAAAGTATACATAGGGAGCACAACAAGGGAACTGAGATTAAGAAAAATGGAACATCTCAGAGCAAGACACAAAAAAGATGCATCTTATCCGCTGTCGTCACATAAGTGTCACAGAAGCCCAGATTCACCATGTAAACATAGGTGCCGTATTATTGCTGCTATACTGGTTTGGTTAGTGAAATGAGGGTGTGGTCAGCTAGAATAACTCAAACTGTGTGGGATCAGTGAAAACCTGTACTAGCTGTCATAAAATCTGTTGGGATTATTAACCAACAAGAAAAGCAAAGTTAGTATTTTGTTTGCTCTATATTCTAAAGCACAAACAATTATTCAAACAACTAGATACTCGACCTGCTCTGGGATGGGCGGCCCCCGAGCATTGCGACACATAAACACGCTAGGGGTGGTACAACAGCGGGATTGCATTGCCCAACATTTGTGCATATTATTGGGCAGCCCAACTGTCGGTAACAAACCAATGGACTCATCGACGACATGACGAACCAGCATATCGGATGGATAGATGGCTCATGGGCCCCAGGGGCTATTGAAGAGCCCTATATGCAAACCCTAGGCATCAACACCTCACGGACCCAACAGCCCAAACGATTGACCTGTGGCATCGAGTGACTAAGAGACTAGAATGGCACAATAAAGTGACCCTATGGGAGTCGGAGAGGTTGGGCAGACTCCGTTCCTGCCCGGGCTTTGATAAATGGGACACCATGGGTATCTCGAGGGTGGGAGACCTGTGGGCAAGGGGAGGAATAATCCCATTCTCTGATTTACAGAAAGAGTACGAAATGTCAAACTTGGAAAAATTCAGATAGTTGCAAATACGGCACGCCTTTATGGCTGTCATCCCACCTGACGAGGACCTGCCAGAGGCCTCCCCACTGGAAGATAGACTCCTAACAGACTACATGGACAAAAGGGTAATCTCCATGACATACCAAAAGACAGTCAATAACCTTCCTGACTCCCTTTTGTGCCTTCGCGAACTTGGGCAGAAAGAACTAGGCAACTTAGAAGATGAGGACTGCCAGGAAGTTCTTTCCTCCCCACGGGAAGTAGCCATAACATCACGACTTATGCTGATCCAGCCTAAAATACTTCATAGATCATATTTTTCCTATGGTACCCTAGCAAAAATGGGAAGGAGGGAAGACGCTATGTGTAGAAGGCTTTGCATGCAGGAGGGCATGTTCTACCATATGTTATGGGAATGCCTGGCCATTAAACTCTATTGGGAGGCTGTGGTGTCTCAGATGCAGGGAGTGTGTGGTGGAGAGTTTCATCCTATGTGTTGGACCTGGCATCCTTGGCATGGTTTCCCCTGTCTTTTTGCCTCTGCCTCCTGTATTTTAGCTGTGGGCTGGATGTCCTTTTTGCTGGACCAGATGCTTTGGGCACTTTGCCACTGCTGATCAGTGACAAATTGCAAGTGCTCCCTATGTAAATTGTGCATATGGATTGGTGTTTCCATGATTGGCTTGTTTGACTTACTACTAAGTCCCTAGTACAGTGCACTGTGTGTACCCAGGGCCTGTAAGCCAAATGCTGCTAGTGGACCTGGAGCACTGATTGTGCCACCCACACAAGCAGCCTTTCAAAGCGGTCTCAGACCTGCCACTGCAGTGTCTGTGCACAGTCTCTACTGCCATGTCGACCTGGCCAGTGCACCCACTTGCCAGGCCCTAACCTTCCCCTTTATTGAATGTGAGTCACCCCTAAGGTTGGCCAAAGGTACCCCTGTGGCAGGGTGCAGTGTATGTGAAAGGTAGGACATGTACTAGTGTGTGTGACATGTCCTGATAGTGAAATACAGTGTATTTAGTTTTTCACTATGGAAAGGCTATCTGTCCCATAGGATAGAATGGGAGTTTATTTATAACATCTTATAAGTATAACTTCCCATTGGAACACGGTAGAAAGATGGAGTTTAGTATGCCTGAACTCGGAATATAATAAATGAATCTTTCAGTAAAGATAATTTTTTTATTGTGTGTTTGAAAATACCACTTTTAGAAAGTGGGTATTTTCTCGCTTAGCCATCCTGTGTGCCCCTGCTGGTTTGTGGATTGACTGTCTGGCTTTGAAGTGACAGGGGCTGGGGATGTGCATTCTCTTCAGACAACCACTGGGGGGGTTGAGGTGTGTCCTGCCTTTCCTGGATGAGTCAGGTTTGGGCTGAATAGACCTGAGCTTCCTCTAGATTGGTGGGAGGAGGCTTTCCTGCACCTGAATAGACCTGGTCTGCCTTGGACAATGCTGTCTCCACCTCCTGCCAGGAAGCTGGACCAGAGAGGGCAGAACTGGTTTGTACTTAGCACAGAGCCTCTCTCCCACAAGAGAACAAAGAGAATTTGAGTATAAATATTGGGGCCCAGACCTCAGAACTTTAGATTACTTCTGGGCTCAAGAGGAACCTCTGCCGAGGAGAAGATTTGAGCAAACTGAAGGAGAAGTACTGCCCCTTTGCTGTGTAGGGTTGGCCTGCAGTAGCTGTTTCTGCCTAGTAGAGAGGACCAAGACTTTACTGTGTGCTGTGTATCCTGCTTGAAGAAGATCTCCAAGGGCTTGGTGTAGAGCTTGCCTCCTGTTATGAAGTCTCAGGGACACAAAGACTTCATTCCCTCTGTCCTCCTGCACCTGGAACTGTTGCTTCAGCTGCCACAGAGGGAAATAGCAACACTGACGCCGGTGAGCGACGCCGCAACCTGCAACGAAGTCGTGGACACCGCTCGTGAAGTGTATGATGCACCGCCCCGATGTACACTGCAGCCCCAACACTTACCGACGCCGCACCGTACCAACTCTTACGCCGTCACCAAGGCCGCTGCCTGCACCGGAGACGAGGGCACCGCTCGTGATGCTCACGACGCACCGCATCGACTCGCACCGCAGCCACGACCTCACCGATGCCTGTGGTTCATCATCGCGAGCTGATACCTGACGTGGGTGACCTCCCAAATCCATCAACCCTGCATCGTCGTTAGGAACTGACGCCTCGATTCCACCATGACTTCACCTCCCCGCCAATAGTAATGAACTGACGCCTCACCTCCCCTGCATCACAGTAAGAAACCAACGCCTCACCTCCCCTGTAGTCGTAAGGAACCGACGCCGCCCGGGGCCAACGAAGCATCACCTCCCTGACGCCATGCACCGTCTTTGTTTTCATCGTTTGCCAAGGTACTGTACTTTGGGGGTGCGTGTGGCTCCGGGCCCATGCCTCGCACCTCGCAGTCGGCGCCGTACTTTGGGATTTTTATCTGTCACGTTGTCGTAATAGCCCCAGGTGGAGCTATTTTTTGATACAAGGTTTATTTTTGTGAATAACCTATTTTTGATGATATCTTGATATATGGATGGTGGATTTTTGTCCTTTTGGTCTTGTTTTGTTTAGATAAAGATTTCCTATTTTTCTAAACTGGTGTGGTGTCCATTTGTAGTGTTTTCACTGTATTACTGTATATGTGCACAAATGCTTTACACACTGCCTCTGAGATAAGCCTGTCTGCTCGTGCCAAGCTACCAAGGGGGTGAGCAGGGGTTGTTTAAGGGCATAACTCCCTTACCCTGACTCGAAGCATGGGTCCCTACTTGGACAAAGGTGCAAACCATTGCCAACTAGAGATCCCCATTTCTAACACTATGCCTAAACTATGTCTTCTCAAAGAGTGGGAAGCAACAGACCTGAGCAGCTCTGGGTCTCCTTGTGACTGACAATTGCGAAACGAAACATTGCCAAGAGATGGGGGCGATGGAGACACCAAAGATAGCGGAATGGGAACGAGACATGGACTGGTGCATGTTAGCAGAAAGGGTTGTCTACGAAAGCAGGGTCTGCCCACGTAAGTGGGACCGGGTGTGGGGCACACGGAATGCCCACAGAGGCAGTATATGTGTCTCGCCATCCAGTCGAATGGGAGGAATCCGCTGGGAAGGGAACATTATGGAGGAAAATGGCAAAGAATTGTAATGGGTCACTGATGGTTTGAATTGTAAACTGTAATGTAAATCTTATCCGGATTACTTGTCATAACCGTGGTTATATTTAACATCTGCTGTATGTGTGAAAAAGTTTAATAAACAGAGTTGGGAAAAATAACAACTAGATAATCGTTCAGTTTTTTTTTTTACCCGTTTATTTGGGCCTTTAAGAAGTCAGAACTTCGTTTTCTATCTTCTGCACACCCCTCCCTCCTTGCACCACCACTGTGCACCAGCGCTTGAATCATACATTACTCACTTTTGTACATGTTCTTCCGAAGTTCCTTGGTAAATTACTTTGAATACTCAACAGATATTACTCCTTGCATTTAATTCCTTTTTTGGTTTCATATGATAGCTGAGTAGGCAAATATGTCAGCTACAGTGATCTTTGTGTAAATTGACTTTCCCTGGTCCGAATCCTTGTGAGAGCCACAGGCTCAGCCTTTTATCCTCCTGTGGTTGATTAAATGAGGAGCAGGCCTGTTGGATAGTGACAGTTGCGTCACAAACTTGCCCTTAGGCACACCTGCGACAGCCTTCTGAGTCACACAATCAAAAGTCTCGCAAACATTATCCCTCCTTAAAAAACGTTTGTGCTTCTCATTGTACTGCTCTTGCAGACACTCAATGTAGAATCTTTTCTTACAGTCTGGTAAGTGTAGTTCCTTCATGACTTGGGTTATCAGAAAACCCCATTTCATTAAGTTCCAAATGCTGTAGTCGTGAGATTTTCTTTTGGAAATCAGTTTTCTGATGTGTTAGTTCAAGTGGATAAACTGAAAGGAAATAGAACAATCCCCATAAAGCTATAGTTTGTTAAACTAAAACCCAGGGCCAGCACACCACCTCATTGATGACATGGAGTCCTCTGGTAAGCTCATTCATGCCTTTTGTCACCAGGCCCCCTGGACCCAGGGGCAGAGACACTTTTTAGTCCCAAACACTCCCAGTTAAGCAGGTGGTGAAGTCCATTGTATTATGTCAAAAACAACCAAAAGTGAAATAAGTAAACATCAGCAATGAAGGTATAAGATAAACCCTAGCCAATCAAAAGCAAGAGCAAACAAGCTCGTCACAAACACTGGGCAGGGAGGGAAGGCATCCAATAAAGAGCAGGGAACAGAGAGTAACAATCAAGCCATCCAATCATGGGCTGTCACGAAGCCTGCTCTGTGTAGTATTGTATACAATATACTGTCTGCGCCAGGCATGAATGCCTTATTTCATAATGAGAGGAACAGAGAAGAGGTAAAGGGAATGCGCCCTCGGGACATAAATGAGGTAGAAGCCAACTTTAGGTGCTTTTCATTCCTGGACTTCAACTTACGAATACAGATTAGATCACCCATGAAGTACAATCACACAATTGCACTTGTCTGTCGTGTTTGAATTCAGGAGAGGATGTGGCGTTATGACAAGAGCCTGCCTACTTTGAAACTGGGGAACCAGGTTCGAGTCCTAGCGTCCGCCAACATCCTGTGATTCCGGGCAAATCACTTGATCTTGCCGGGCCTGCCTAAAAAACATGAATGACCTTGTCTAAAGTAACTGGTGCTCATGTAAATGGCTCCAATACCTTCGGGTGGAGTTTGCACTATATGAAAATTGCTAAATAAAATCATGTAATCAGAAAACATACAATCTGGCCCAGAAACACACACATCCACGCTACGCTCTGTGGTACAGACTGCCATAGAACACACACACATATAGGATAAACACATGGCCGCACTAACACACACACTCACATAAATCTATGCAATGTTAGAGATATGATGCACAGAGTCCTGACCCTATACTCAGAAAATGGGAAGCTATGGAAGAGAGAGAGCAATGTACCTGCTCTCTCTGCTACTTGTCATGATGTTAATGTGAGGTGAGAACTCGGACTTTAAGACATGAACACAGGGGCTTATTTACAAGCCCCTTGTACCACCGGTGCATCACTTTTAAAATGGGGAAAAGTGACGCGCTGGCGGCGCAAGGGGCTTGTAAATAAGCCCCACAGTATCACAGGACAATCTGGCTGAACATGCATTGGGAAGGCCAATATGCCTATCCTTCATTTGGTAATATATACACACCTGAAAACATTCAGTTTGCATGCAATAGCACATTAATGCCATCATGCCTATTGGCTTTGCCAGTGCTTGTTGAAAGGAAACCCATCTAGGCCAAACAACACCCACATAACACCCCAAAAAACGGGTAAATGTGCAAACTTGAGCCAAGTTACATGTTTGCCAGCATATCTCCTAAACAACAAGCACCTACGAGCTTTTTGAACTGCAACATTTTTGTGATTTTGCACAATTTACAATTGTAGAGACTTGTGTTTAACCAACCTGGTTCAATGAGAAAAAATATTTTATTGACTCTGCTTATTTTGAGTTTCACGAATCCTTTGTGGTAATACTACTAACTGGTAGTTGTGTTACTTCACCCACAAATCGTGATAAAACTGCAAATTTATTATTAAATGCAGATTATATGTTTCCAAATTTTTTCCACAGTCAGAGGTTAAACAAAGCACCCACTTCTTGCATGGTCTGCACACAATGTTTATTACACACGCATAATCTCCCTTAGATCCTGACTGTTGGGTTACCCATGTCTAGCGTAATTTTCTGTTTTCGTTACGTCTACTCCAAGTATAGGACTTAAGATCTATCCAGGGAACTGTGAAACTGGATGTGTGCTTTATGTTATATGCTAGTAACATTCACCATGTTGTACAGTAATTGAGTGTGTGCTTCATGCTGGCAACATTCACCATTCTGTCCAGAAACTGGGTGTGTGCTTTGTGTTCTGTGCTAGCAACATTCACCAAGCTGTACAGAAACTGGGTGTGTGCTTTGTGTTCTGTGCTAGCAACATTCACCATGCTGTACATAAACTGGATCTGTGCTTCTTGTGCTGTGCTAGCAACATCCACCATGCTGTACAGAAACTGGGTGTGTGCTTTGTGTTCTGTGTTAGCAACATTCACCATGTTGTACAGTCACTGAGTGTGTGCTTCATGCTAGCCACATTCACCATTCTGTACAGAAACTGGGTGTGTGCTTCGTGATCTGTGCTAGCAACATTCACCATGTTGTACAGTCACTGAGTGTGTGCTTCGTGATCTGTGCTAGCAACATTCACCATGTTGTACAGTCACTGAGTGTGTGCTTCGTGATCTGTGCTAGCAACATTCACCATGCTGTACATAAACTGGATGTGTGCTTTGTGTTCTGTGTTAGCAACATTCACCATGTTGTACAGTCACTGAGTGTGTGCTTCATGCTAGCCACATTCACCATTCTGTACAGAAACTGGATGTGTGCTTCGTGATCTGTGCTAGCAACATTCACCATGCTGTACAGAAACTGTGTGTGTGCTTTGTGTTCTGTGTTAGCAACATTCACCATGTTGTACAGTCACTGAGTGTGTGCTTCGTGATCTGTGCTAGCAACATTCACCATTCTGTACAGAAACTGGGTGTGTGCTTCGTGATCTGTGCTAGCAACATTCACCATGCTGTACAGAATGCTAGCAACATTTACCATGCTCCATAGAAACTTCATGTGTGCTTTGTGTTCTGTGCTGGCAACATTCACCAAGCTGTACAGAAACTGGGTGTGTGCTTTGTGTTCTGTGCTAGCAACATTCACCATGCTGTACAGAATGCTAGCAACATTTACCATGCTCCATAGAAACTTCATGTGTGCTTTGTGTTCTGTGCTGGCAACATTCACCAAGCTGTACAGAAACTGGGTGTGTGCTTTGTGTTCTGTGCTAGCAACATTCACCATGCTGTACAGAAACTGTGTGTGTGCTTTGTGTTCTGTGTTAGCAACATTCACCATGTTGTACAGTCACTGAGTGTGGGCTTCATGCTAGCCACATTCACCATTCTGTACAGAAACTGGGTGTGTGCTTCGTGATCTGTGCTAGCAACATTCACCATGTTGTACAGTCACTGAGTGTGTGCTTTGTGATCTGTGCTAGCAACATTCACCATGTTGTACAGTCACTGAGTGTGTGCTTCATGCTAGCCACATTCACCATTCTGTACAGAAACTGGGTGTGTGCTTCGTGATCTGTGCTAGCAACATTCACCATGTTGTACAGTCACTGAGTGTGTGCTTCGTGATCTGTGCTAGCAACATTCACCATGTTGTACAGTCACTGAGTGTGTGCTTCAGTGATCTGTGCTAGCAACATTCACCATGCTGTACATAAACTGGATGTGTGCTTTGTGTTCTGTGTTAGCAACATTCACCATGTTGTACAGTCACTGAGTGTGTGCTTCATGCTAGCCACATTCACCATTCTGTACAGAAACTGGATGTGTGCTTCGTGATCTGTGCTAGCAACATTCACCATGCTGTACAGAAACTGTGTGTGTGCTTTGGGTTCTGTGTTAGCAACATTCACCATGTTGTACAGTCACTGAGTGTGTGCTTCGTGATCTGTGCTAGCAACATTCACCATTCTGTACAGAAACTGGGTGTGTGCTTCAGTGATCTGTGCTAGCAACATTCACCATGCTGTACAGAATGCTAGCAACATTTACCATGCTCCATAGAAACTTCATGTGTGCTTTGTGTTCTGTGCTGGCAACATTCACCAAGCTGTACAGAAACTGGGTGTGTGCTTTGTGTTCTGTGCTAGCAACATTCACCATGCTGTACAGAATGCTAGCAACATTTACCATGCTCCATAGAAACTTCATGTGTGCTTTGTGTTCTGTGCTGGCAACATTCACCAAGCTGTACAGAAACTGGGTGTGTGCTTTGTGTTCTGTGCTAGCAACATTCACCATGCTGTACAGAAACTGTGTGTGTGCTTTGTGTTCTGTGTTAGCAACATTCACCATGTTGTACAGTCACTGAGTGTGTGCTTCGTGATCTGTGCTAGCAACATTCACCATTCTGTACAGAAACTGGGTGTGTGCTTTGTGTTCTGTGCTAGCAACATTCACCATGCTGTACAGAATGCTAGCAACATTTACCATGCTCCATAGAAACTTCATGTGTGCTTTGTGTTCTGTGCTGGCAACATTCACCAAGCTGTACAGAAACTGGGTGTGTGCTTTGTGTTCTGTGCTAGCAACATTCACCATGCTGTACAGAATGCTAGCAACATTTACCATGCTCCATAGAAACTTCATGTGTGCTTTGTGTTCTGTGCTGGCAACATTCAGCATGCTGTACAGAAACTGGATGGGTTTGAATTTGCACAGGTACCCGGTTAGACTTTTGTACTCGAGTGCACATTGCTGCACATGTTTTTCTTGCGACTAACTAGACAGTCTTAATTGAAAGGGATGTGAGATCATTTAAACTCACAAACAGATGGTGGAAATGGGAATCTTGTGATAAAACGCATTACAAAGCCCCAATGTTCACTCAGACACGTAAAAGCAGCAATTCTTGTGAGAAATTCATGTATTAAGCAAGGAAAAAACTAACCAACTTCACCCAACCCCTGTCCTAGCATGCACAATCCTTCATGCTGTGATATCGTATGATCATATTTGTGATGTGTAATACTACAGGACTTTAGATTGTAAAAAAAAATGGTAGTGCTGCACAATATTAACATAATTTTCCACTCTGACTTTCTCGAAATGAAGGCATTTTTTCGGGTTGAAATGTTAATTGCTGTCACTTTTTGATTCTGAAAAATGTTACTTTTGCTCCACAGCTATGGAACCTGGACACATGGAATATTTAGGAAACTGGGGATCCCTGGACCGAGGCCCCTTCCATTCATTGGAACATTCCATGGGTATAGGAATGTAAGTGCAGAAACTTTAAGATTTCTCTGTGCCATTGTCTTGTTTCATTGATCACACATCCGTCAACACTACAATTGTCAGGAATTCAGGGAAAATGTTCTCATCAGATGAACTCAGCTTTGTGAGCATAGTTATGCAGGACAGGGTCGGTCCCAGCGTGTGGGTACTTGTGTGGTTTGGCACCTCGGTCAAGGAGCATGTCATCTTAGTCTTCCATACAGGAGAAACTCTAGTAGAATTTACCATAAAGAATGACTTAGCACTGATCAGTTATTATTGTTTCTAGTAATATACCAAGCCATTCAATGTTAAAGATTTGAATCACAACTCAATCACAAAAATGCACAGAGTCAATGGAGCTTTTTCTTTAAAAGTTAATTCCTTTATTCATGTTCGTCTCATTTTTAAAACTGTCTTCTTTTTATTTTATTGTAGCCAACATGTTTCGTCCAAAAGACTTCTTCAGGGCTTTCATTAGTGTTATGCTCTGGTGCGCATGATTGCCTAGTGAGTCTTCCCCACATGGAGCACAAAAGAGAAGTTTCACAAATCTTTCCTGAGTTGACAGTGCATAAAGTCTCAGATCTTGAAACGCTCTAAATTCTTCCAAGCACCCCGGTGCAGGCTCAGGAGGTTGTTAAACGAAAAAGGCCCTTTTATGAACCTGAATTGCGTATTTCATCTATGTATCGCAGTGACAAAAGTGGAGCAATTTAAATGAGTAAATACTTCCCCACGGAGTTCCTCACCCTTTGTGTCCTTGGTGTGTAAAATATCAATCCCTGGTAGGATGCAGCCTATAAAGTTCTGCGAGTATTGTAGCTCACAAATGCAGTGTTGCCCATGAATAAACAATGGGCCAGATGTATGAAAAAAGCATATTGCGATTCTCAAATAGCGATTTTTACTGAATGTATGTAGGAATCGCAAAATATTTAGCGATTCCTTAATATTACCTAATAGCGATTCGGTAATTACTGAATCTCTATTATGGAAGTTTACTCCATTCGTTCCTATGGGCCTAAGGCCCATGAGTGCGAATGGTTTTGCATTAAGTAATTTGTGATTACCTAATTGCTAATCGCAAATCAAAGAATGCAAAGCCAAGGGTGCCTGGGAGCCTAAGGCACCCCCTGAAGCACCCCAAAAAAAGACCATGTGCACATGTAAAGCACACATGCGTGCTACATGGCACTTTAAAAAATGCAGTTTTGTGCATTTTTCAAAGTTTGCACATAGTTACTAAACGCACAGCTCGCATTTAGGAAAGGCTTCTTACATGTGCATTAGGGATTCGCAAATTGTGATTCTCCATTTGCGTTTGAAATTGAGCTAATCGCTAAAAATTTCGATTACCTAAATTGCGAATCCCAAAACCTTTCATATATTTAAGGAAAGGCCATTTTGCATTCCAAACGGCCGAATTTTGTGATTTGCACCGTTTGCGAACGCACAATATTTTCATACATCTGGCCCAATGTGATTAACTCTGTGGGGAAGTATTTACTAATCAAATTTGCCCCAATTTTGTCACTGCGATACATAGATGGAATACACAATTCAGGTTCATAAAAGGGTCTTTTTTTATGGTCCAAGTACTTGTGTCCTTACACTGCTCGCACTTTTGGGACCTATTTTTTAGGTCGAGCCTAGGCGGCACATGCACTGCTCTGCGAGGCATGCTGTATCTAGAATATGGGTTTGTAGCACCACAATTGGTTCCTCTTTCTGTCCTCGGTAAATGCTGGCATTTGATTGGTTAAATTGCTTACTAGTCCCTGCATTTGGACTTTTGTAACCTCCCATAGGGATTGCCCATTATGTGTGCTCTTCCTTTTACAGTTACTTATGATACTCTGTGAACACTATTTCTTTTTTTGTGGCTTGCCAGCTGCTTGAACAACAACATGCTTCGTGCTTACCTTCTCTTGTTTATTTTTTTGTGGCATCTTTTGTGTTTGCAGTCGCACTCCGTTGCCAGCATGGCACCTTCACCCGGCATGTAAAGGGAAAGGCACATGGCTAAAATATAACATTCCATAGCACTGACACCAGCCTACATGTTAAGCAGTGCCCTGAGGCAGCCGCAGCCGGGCCATGGCTATAAAGACACTGGCATCTCCAGATGCAAACACCGGGAAGGAGCACCCGGGTTTGGTTTTGCCTGCAGAATTCTCCGTAGCAGCAGCTTCCTACTTACTGAGCCGCCCCTCTCTCCCATCCTTCTCAGACCTCCTCCTTCTCCCTGGTACCCAATGAGAGTGTAGGGTTGTACAGCTCCTGCACTGGTATCCAGCGAGAGTGTAGGGTTGTACAGCTCCGGATTAGAATGTGTACTCAAACACATATCGTTCTTGCTCGAGTCCATATTCAACATCTATTCTATGTAAAACAGACAGAGGGCAGACATTTAAATTGAATTAATCTAGATCCAGTGCTGTAGCTGCTTTCCTGGTCTCATCGGTAATTTCACCATTGTAAATCCTACAGACAGTGCTAAAAGCTTCTTCTCTGGTCCTGTCTGTAACTCCTTCTTTCTAAGTCCTCCAGTCAGAGCTGCTAGCTGCTTCTCTGGTCTCGTCTGTAATTCCTCAATTCTACGTCCTCTAGGCAGTGCTGCAGCTGCTTCTATGGTCTCAGTGCTAATTCCTTATTCTAAGTCCTACAGGGAGTGGTGCTAACTGCTTCTCTGTTCCCAGTGGTAATTCCTCATAAGTCCTCTAGACAGTGCTGCTAGGTGCTACTCTGGTCCCAGTGATAATTCCTCATTCTAAGTCCTCTTGACAGTGCTGCTAGCTGCTTCTCTGGTTGTGTCGGGAACTCCTCCGTTCTAAGTCCTCTAGGCAGTGATGCAGCTGTGTCTCTGTTTCCAGTGGTAATTCCTTATTCTCAGTCCTCTAGGCACTGCTGCTAGCTGCTTCTCTGGTCCTGTCGGTAATTCCTCATTCTAAGTCTCTAGGCAGTGCTCCACCTCTGGTCCCAGCGGTAATTCCTCATTGTAAGTCATCTAGACAGTGATGCTAGCTGCTACTCTGGTCCTGTCTGCAATTCCTCATTCTAAGTCTTCAAACAGTGCTGCTAACTGCTACTCTAGTTCCGTCAGTAATTCCTCATTCTAAGTCCTCCAGACAGTGCTACTAGTTGCTACTCTAATCCCGTTGGTAATTCCTCATTCTAAGTCCTCTAGTCATTGCTGCAGCTGCTTCTCTGGTCCCATTGGTAATTCCTACATTTTAAGTCCTCTAGGCAGTGCTGCAGCTGTGTCTCTGTTCCCAGTGGTAATACCTTATTCTTAGTCCTCTAGACAGTGCTGCTAGCTGCTTCTCTGGTCCCTTTGGTAATTCCTCATTCTAAGTCCTCTAGACAGTGCTGCTAGCTGCTTCTCTGGTCCCTTCGGCAATTCCTCATTCTAAGCCTTCTAGACAGTGCTGCTAGCTGCTTCTCTGGTCTCATAGGTAATACCCATTCTAAGTCCTCTAGGCAGTGCTGCATCTGTGTCTCTGCTCCCAGTGGTAGTTCCTCTTTCTTAGTATTCTCAGCAGTGTTTCTAGCTGCTACTCTGGTCCCGTTGGTAATTCCTCATTCTAAGTCTTCCGGACAGTGCTGCTAGTTGCTACTGTAGTCCTGTCAGCAATTCCTCATTCTAAGTCCTCTAGACAGTCCTGCTAGCTGCTTCTCTGGTCTCATCGGTAATTCCTCATTCTAAGTCTTCTAACCAGTGCTGCTAGCTGCTTCTCTGGTCCCGTAAGTAGCTCCTCCATTCTAAATCCTCTAGGCAGTGCTGCAGCTGTGTCTCTGGTTACAGTTGTAATTCCTCATTCTTAGTCCTCTAGGCAGTGCTGCTAGCTGCTTCTCTGGTCTCGTCAGTAATTCCTCATTCTTGGTTCTGTAGACAGTGATGATAGCTGCTTCTCTCGTCCCGTTGGTAATTCCTCATTCTAAGTCTTCTAGGCAGTGCTGCAGCTGTGTCTATGTTACCAGTGGTAATTCCTCATTCTTAGTCCTCTAGACATTGCTGCTAGCTGCTTCTCTGGTCCCTTCAGTAGTTCCTCATTCTAAGTCCTCTAGACAGTGCTGCTAGCTGCTTCTCTGGTCCCTTCGGTAATTCCTCATTCTAAGTCCTCTAGACAGTGCTGCTAGCTGCTTCTCTGGTCTCATAAGTAATTCCCCATTCTAAGTCCTCTAGGCAGTGCTGCATCTGTGTCTCTGCTCCCAGTGGTAGTTTCTCATTCTTAGTGTTCTCAGCAGTGCTTCTAGCTGCTACTCTGCTCCCGTTGGTAATTCCTCATTCTAAGCCTTCCGGACAGTGCTGCTAGTTGCTACTGTAGTCCTGTCAGCAATTCCTCAATCTAAGTCCTCTAGACAGTCCTGCTAGCTGCTTCTCTGGTCTCATCGGTAATTCCTCATTCTAAGTCTTCTAGACAGTGCTGCTAGCTGCTTCTCTGGTCCCGTAAGTAGCTCCTCCATTCTAAATCCTCTAGGCAGTGCTGCAGCTGTGTCTCTGGTTAGAGTCGTAATTCCTCATTCTAAGTCCTCTAGGCAGTGCTGCTAGCTGCTTCTCTGGTCCCATCAGTAATTCCTCATTCTTGGTTCTGTAGACAGTGATGATAGCTGCTTCTCTAGTCCCGTTGGTAATTCCTCATTCTAAGTCCTCTAGGCAGTGCTGCGACTGTCTCTGTTCCTAGTGGTAATTCCTCATTCTTAGTCCTCTAGACAGTGCTGCTGGCTTCTTCTCTGGTCCCGTCAGTAACTCCCTCATTCTAAATCCTCTTGGCAGTGCTGCAACTGTGTCTCTGCTCCCAGAGGTATTTCCTCATTCTTAGTATTCTCAGCAGTGCTTCTAGCTGCTACTCTGGTCCCGTTGGTAATTCCTCATTCTAAGTCTTCAAACAGTGCTGTGTGTGAAGCATTTGCACATAACCGACAGTAATACCATGAAAACACTACAAAAGGACACCACACCAGTTTTAGAAAAATAACCAATATTTTATCTGTGCAAACAAGACCAAAAACAATAAAAATCAACCATACAGTTCTCAGAAATATCAATACTTAAAAATATACTTGAAATACAGTTCCTTAAAGTGGATAGCTCCATCCGGGGCTATCATGGCGTTGTGAACAACAAATCCAAACTGTTCTGGCTGACCGCGGAGACGCGGGCCAGCTACGGTGTCGGGAAGACCCGCAAAGCAGTACCTTTAGAAATGCAGGGCGTCGGCAGCCTCTCGTTGAGCCCCAAAGAGCTGGCATCTGCAGGCGTCAGTTCCGGAGGTCGGTGCAGGAGTCATTGGGCTTTGAAGTCACACACGTTGCAGATCAACCTCCTCGGGTTAAAGTTGGGAGCGCCGGCAGGCGTCGGGGCTGCTGTGCGAAGTGGAGTGGTACCGCATGTGGTGCCCTCAGGTTGCGGTGCAGGCAGCGGCTCGTGAAAGTCATCCAGCGGCGTCAGTGAGACCAGGGCTGAGGTGCGAAGTGATGCGGTTCTTGTCACGGTGCTGGCAGGTCACGGTGCAAGCAGCGGCGTTGTCATTGCTGAAGCACTGTCATCTGCTGATGAACTGGAGTCGATGGCGCTGGCGTCGGTAGGCCAAGGCTGCGGTGCAGGATGAGGACGGTGTGTTGTGTAACTTACGAGCGGTGCCCTCGAACACCGGTGCAAGTAGTGGCATTGATGTCGCGGGGAGCGGCGTCAGTGATACCAGGGTGGCGGCGTGAAGCGAGGCGATGTGGAGTGTGGTGCCCACAGGTCGCAGTGCAAGCAGCGGCTCAGTGGCGGCGAAGGGTGGTGTTGTCGGTGAGACCAGGGTTGTGGTGGGAGGTGCGGCGATGCCCTCTGCGGTGCCTTCAGGACACGGAGTCAGCAGTGGCATCGTTGATGGCGTCGGGTTGCTTTTTCTTCTGGGGCAGCACAAAATACACAGTTCTCAGTGCTGGTAGAAGATGAACTTGAAGTCTTTGCTGTTCCTGAGACTTCTTGAACAGGGGTCAAGCTCTAACCAAGCCCTTGGAGAAATTCGCACAAAGAAGTTGCAGAAAGTTTAGTCCAGTCCTTTCACTGCCCAAGACAGAAGCAGCCACTGCAGGCCAACCCAGCAGAGCACACAGCAAAGTGGTAGTTCCTCATTACAGCTTCTCCACCTCTTCTTCTTGGTAGTCTTGTTGGCCCCAGAAGAGTTCTAAAGTTCTGGGGTCTGGGCCTCCATATTTGTACTGCATTTCACTTTGTTCTCTTGGGTAGAGAGTGTCTGTGCTTAGTCCAAACCAGTTTGGTCCTCTCTGGCCCAGCTTCCTGGTAGGAGGTGGAGACAGCATTGTCCAAGGCAGACCAGGCCCATTGAGGTGCAAGGAAATCTCCTCCCACTACTCTAAATGCAAGCCAGGTCTATTCAGCCCAGCCCTGACTCATCCAAGAAAGGCAAGACACACCTCGACCCCCCGTGGCTGTCTGAAGAGAATGCACATCCCCATCCCCTGTCACTCATAAGCCAGACAGTAAATCCAAAACCCAGCAGAGGCACACAGGATGCCTAAGCAAGAAAATACCTACTTTCTAAAAGTGGTATTTTCAAACACAGAACATAAAAAACATCTTTACTAAAAGATGCATTTCTACATTCTGAGTTCAGGCATACTAAACTCAATTTCTCTATCTTGTCCCAATGGGAAGATATACTTGTAGAGTATTCCCCACTCTATCCTATGGGACAGATAGCCTTTCAACAGTGAAAAACGAAATGGTCTGTATTTCACTATCACGTGATGTATGGGTAAAAGGAAGAATACTAGCAAACCTTAAGGGGAGCCAACGGGCAAGAAGTCCATTGACTGTTCCCACATTGACACACTTTGTTACATAGACAATCTCATAGAGGAGGTGGAACACATTTTACAGCCGGAGAATTCTTGCTCCAACGGGGCAACCCAAAAAAATATGCAAATGGCCCCTATATTTAGGAAAAAGTCCAGTAGACTTACAACTTCACTACCTACAGCCCTGACTCCAAATGAGAACAACAAGATCCATGAGAATCAGTGGAGAGAGTACGTTGAAGACAGTCCCCCCACATTTAGATCCCCTACACCTCGATCTATTCCAGTTCCCCTAGAACTCGTGGTTGCATGTGTCAATCGATTCTCCATACTTCAACCAATCAATCAATCAATCAGGGGTTGGTATACCGTGGCTACTCACCAGTGAGGTTCTCAAGGCGCTGTGGGGTGGCAGGGGGGCTGCTGATCCATCTGGACGAAGGGGTTCAATCGAAGAGCCAGGTCTTGAGATCCTTCTTGAATTTGGTCAGCGAGTGGAATTGCCTGAGGTGGAGAGGGAGGGTGTTCCAGGTCTTGGCGGCGAGGAAGGAGAAGGATCTTTCTCCGTTCTAGTCTTGTGGATCCGTGGTACGGTAGCCAGGGCCAGTTGGGCGGAGAGGAGGTGTCTGGTGGTTATGTGGAATGAGAGGTGGTGGTTCAGATATGCTGGTCCTGCGTTGTGGAGGGCTTTGTAGGCATGTGTGAGGAGCTTAAAAATTTGATTCATTTGTTGACTGGGAGCCAGTGGAATTTGCGAAGGTGTTCGGTGATGTGGCTGTGGCGGAGGATGTTGAGAACCAGTCTGACTGCGGCATTTTGAACATTCTGTAGTTTCCGGTGGAGTTTCTGGGTGACGCCGGCATAGAGTGCGTTGCCGTAGTCGAGTCTGCTGCTGATGAGTGCGTGGGTGACCGTCTTTCTGGATTCAGTGGGAATCCATCTGAATGTCTTTTGAAGCAGGCTAAGCTTGTGGAAGCATGATGAGGATACTGCATTGATCTGGCGGTTCATTGTGAGTGAGGAGTCCAGTATGATGCCGAGGTTTTGTGTGTGGTCTGTGGGGGTGGGGTGGGTTCCTAATGTGGTGGGCCACAATGAGTCATCCCAAGCTGAGGGGGTGGGTCCCAGGATGAGGACTTCGGTCTTGTCCAAGTTGAGTTTGAGGCAACTGTCTTTCATCCAGGTGGCAACAGCCTTCATCCTGCCGTGGAAGTCATTTCTGGCAGCTGTGGGTTCGTTGGTGAGGGAGAGGATCAGCTGGGTGTCATCGGCATAGGAGACGATGTTGAGTCCATGGTTACTGATGATGGCTGCGAGTGGGGCCATGTAGATGTTGAAGAGGGTGAGGCTCAGGGAGGAGCCCTAGGGCACTCAGCAGATGATCTCTGTGGGTTCAGAGAGGAACAGAGGTAGTCTGACTCGCTGTGTTTGACCGGTGAGGAAGGAGTGGATTCAATCCAGGGCCTTGTCGCGGATGCCGGCGTAGTTGAGTCTCATGTTTAGGGTGTGGTGGGAGGTGGTGTACTTGCCGCCAGCGAAGTGCCCCCACAAAATATTGAAATACTTGCCACCTCATCCCAACAGATTATAGAGGCGGAGTATTATGGTGCCCAGATCAAGGATCTCTGGGCTGTCATTAAAATGCTGAGGGCAGAGGTCCCTCAGAGAAGAGCTCCACACCCTGTCAAACACTAATTCATGTGGGCACTCCCAGGAGAGTGGGTCCGGGGGCCATAATGTCATTTGCAAACAGGCGACTGATGCCCATTATGTATCTTAGTCTAAAGCATTGTTGTCCAGGCCAGGTGGTTTAGCTATTCCAGCCATTAGGCCTTTGGGCAATCTGAATAATAGTGGGGGGCGAATTAACAATTCCTTCTTCCCCGGGCTGCAAATCAGGCTCCGATCCATGACTTCACCCAGTCCCCTTGCCAACAGTGCACCAATGGGAGGGGATCAAGGCGGTTAAAGGGGTTTGTAATCTAGTCAGTATATTCACGTTTCTTACACTCTGATTCCCCCCCTTCTCCAACACATGCACCCACAGCTGAGCCATTTATTCTCATGCACCCCATGACGCACCCAAATAAAAAATTTCCATTCACTCATTAAGACAATATTCATCACTGGGGCCATAAAACTTTCTCCACAAGTCAGAGTCGATGAGGCTTCCCTGATCAATAAAGTGATCCATTGGATCTGCAGGGTGAGGAAGTGCACAAGTGTCATTCGTGCAGATATTATAAGGGCCTCTCACAAACCCTTTACTGGAAATCTGGGGAAACTAGGGCAATCAATACCCATGCACTATTTCCTAATGGGCTATCAGTGCACCTCCTACCTTGGAAACCTCCCCCTTACTGCCCAACCCACCACTCGAGCATATAACCCCACAACCTCTCAGATCCAACTCAAAAGTGGGATTCTTCCTCCTCAAGGAGGTGAGCATCTGCAATCTCCTTCTCGCCTTTCTTGCATAGACTGACTGGAAAGTTCAGTGACCATGAGTATTGGTAGCAATCTTCACCAAAGCTGCCCTTCCCTTTTCCCCAGTCTCACGTCCTGGACCCACCACTGATGGATGCTAGTAACACTTGTCGCGTTGCCATTGAACAATCTTAAACCCCCCCCCAGTAGTCCCTCAATAATGGCACGACACTGACATGCCCTCAAGCCACGAGGATGTCCAAACTCCACTCACTTCCAACTCATCAAATTCTTCCATATTGGTTTCTTGGAACATCGCTGGCCTGGGGAGTAAGCTAGCCCAGAGGGAATGGGGGGCTTTTATAGACAATGCAGACATAGTCATGCTCCAGGAAACATTGGAAAAAACCCATTGGCAGGGCTTTATGACCTACTATGTGCCAGCCTCCAAGTGTAAATCAGGTAGACCGTCAGGTGGACTCACTACATGGGTCAGAGTCTCTTTGGGGTGTCAGGTGAAACAGCTATCTACTGACAGGTGTGCTGACTCTCCTGTAATCCATAAACTGAACAATATCATTGATTCCAACTCTAAAGGAGAGATTGCCAAAATAATAACTGGGGATTTTAATGTGTGCTTCGAACCAAACACGCTGCAATGGGAACAAAGAAGAACACCATTAGGGTATCCCCCAAATCCTGGGCCCATGTATTAAAACAATCCTAAAGTAGCCTTGCAACTAACTGATTTTAATATATGTAATCAACTAAAAGCTTGCAATGGTAGAACCAAATCAGACCTAAAGAGACACCCAACATTCACTAGAAACAACTACACAAGCCATATTGACTATTTCTTAGTGTCCCTTCAATACTGGGTTTACATCGGAGACATGGAAGTTCTTCCTAGGACAGAAAGCGACCATTTTCCCTTTTCTTTAACCCTCAGTGGCATAGCAAGTAGGTTCAAAAGGGAATTGAGTATACCGTGTGGTGGCCTGACAGTGGGTAACAACCGTAGAACAGTCAAGTGGAGGATTATTGTGGACAATGAGGCCCTTCACACCCATATTTATCATAATTTCATCACCGCAATGACATTTCTAGCTGGTCCAGAGTAACCACTGAAGAGATTATGGGAGTCCATACCAAATGGTTTGAGGAGCTAAAAATGAAGATTTTGACCAAGCCCTTAACCATAAGGAATTTCTCTGGGTTATGGTATAAAAAGAACTATAGAGTGGCAAAACCCATCTCCTTGGTGCCCTCAAGGGTAGTTCTTATCACAAGGTTAAGGTTGCCAGATCTGATTACAAGCAAGCCCAAACAATTGTAAAAACGGATTGGGAAACAGCTATTTGGAGTGGCCTATTAGCAGCTGTGTGAAGGGGAAATCAAAGGGACTTTTGGCATGTAATTTCTCATGGCACAAAGTTTCCCAAGTTGAAACCATAATCTCACATTCTACCACATAATTGGGTGACCCATTTTAAAGCCTTTCATAGTTGCCCTCTCCCTTCTACAGACTGTGAGTCCCTAAAGAGATCTGGCCAACCAAAAGCCACTAGCATGTACCCACCCCTCCTAAAACAGATTCTTTCTATGAGACCGGGCTTTTCTTTAGTAACACAGAGGTCAAATCGGCCATATTTTCCCAGAATCCAGGGAAGGCCCCAGGGTTGCACCGAATTCCAGTGAATCTCTTTATTTCAGAACAAGTCATCTGGGTTCCATATCTCACCTGCATTTTTAATGCTATACTGGCAGGCACGGATATTCCCAAATCATGGGAGGGGGTGGAGATTATCCCTAGCCACAAAAAAAGGTCAAAACTGGATCCAGCAAATTACCGGCCAATCAGCTTATTGATTCTAGTCAAAAAATGTTTTGTAAGATTATCCTGGATCGGTTGCTGTCCTGGATCGAAGAAAGTAACATTCTGACCCAATTTCAGGCTGGTTTTCAGCCTAAGGCCAGCACAGTCGACCAGGTCTCCAGGTTTCAGTTGGTAAGGTGGAAAGAGGTTGACCTGGGTGATGGTAGTCTATATGCCGCTTTTGTAGATCTCAAAGCGGCATTTGACATGGTCCCCAGGGACATATTGTGGAGAATCCTTAGTGAAGTGGAGATCCCTGTCCCCCTTCTCACCATCATCATATGCCTTCACTGCGATAACTTTGCTCGGGTCCCATGGGGAGCCAATAGGAAACCAACTGGCCCATTTGTGGTCGATAAAGGAGTTCGGCAGGGTTGTGTATTTGCACCCACACTATTCTTGCTGTTCATCAATGGATGCATTGAGTACTTGCTGGCCTGCGACAAAGACTCCCCGGTTCTTGGTGGGGAACAAGATCCCAGCTTTGTTGTTTGGAAATGACATGTTACTGATAGCAAAGACTCCTAAGGGCCTAAAGACCCTTTTGAGCAAGTTTAGTCTCTTTTGCTCAGATCTTGGCCTGGTGATAAATGAAAGCAAAACTAAATTCATGGCCATACACTTGTACAGAGGTTTTAAAGGAACAATATTGCTTGAGGGGAAACAGATCGAGAGAGTGAATGAAAATGACTATCTCGGCATCCGTCTTTCCAGTACTAACTCCTGGGTAAATCAAGTCACAAAAAGCACCCTTATCCTAAAACACAGGATGGCAGCATTATTCAAATTTGCAAATAACTCCTCCATCCACCCAATCTCTCCGATTCTTGCCTGGAGGGCACAAGCTGTAGCTGCTGGTATCTATGGTGCGGACTTGTGGGGCCACGTTAACCTAGATACACTGGAAGTGGCAGAGAACAACTTCTTGATAAAGGTACTCAAAATTCCCCAAAGCACCCCTCTAGTCTTTAAATTTGACCTAGGCATTCGGCCCACCATCCACCTAATTCGACTCAGACCAATTTTATATTTGTTCTGAGTCTGATCGACCCCCGAATTGGAAAATTATAGAGAGAGCCTCCAAGATATACTAAATAGGTCCCAGGGTAGGAGAAGATCCTGTGGGTGGCCTTTGTAAAAACAGACATGGTACTCACTAGGCCCAGAAAAGTATTGGACTTAGTCACGATCAATTTCCTCTAAAAAAAATAAAAAACCTGAAGGTAATATTCTGGGACCAGGTAGGGACTGAATTAATTAGGCGGCCAGGCATGGGGAAACAGACCAAATCTTTCTTAGAATTTTAGCCATAGTCCCACTTCGAGAAATACATGGATGAAATTGACCCCCCATTCACAAAATCATTATATTTCAGATTTAGGTTGGGCACCTTACCTTTAGCATCTGTTACTTGCAAATGGAAAGCCAATCACAGTGGTACCAATTCCTGCCCTGCATGCGGAAAAGCCGAGGAAACAACAGAACATATATTGTTCAAAATATTCTAAGCGGAGAAGGCGCTGGATAATTCCCTTATGCCGTTTTCTTGACGTTCGCCACTATAGGGTAGCAGTGAGAATCTGTAAAGCTGTACGTCCCCAGTTATATATTTTTTAATTTCTAAATTTTTATAGAGCATCTGGCCTATTAGGTGCAAAGTTTTCACATCTTCTAACCCCACACTAAAACCCAACGCATCAGCAGAGGTTATCTAACTGTATCTTTAGAATGATGCTGTATGATTTTATAGATTAGACCATTGTTTTATTATTGCTATGCTGTTTTTTTGCTTCTTTTATGTATTGTTTTTAGACAGGATTGAAGTAATTTCTTCGTACTGTATTATCATGAATATTGCTTTTATGGTTCATGACCGAAATAAAGTAAAGAAAGAAAGAACTGCTGCTCTAACAGTGGTGTCTCTGGCATATCACGAGTTTTCATAAATAATGGAACAATCTTTTGGGGGGGCATTGCCAGCAGCCGAACATGGCGGACGCACAGTGAGAGTACTCCCGGGCCGAGCCACATAATTCTGACATTTTTGCACGCAGTGCGGTGCATTCACACCCAATAATGGACACCCGAGAAACTGTGTGCATCAAAGAATACGCTGACGGAGCCATTGGATTACAGTGCAGCACATTTACAACAGTGAGACGGTGAGGCCTAGCAAAGTGGCGAAGTGAGCGGTGGGCCTGTGGGCGTCGCTGAGAAGAAGTGCTACAAATGGAAAGGCATCCGCAAAGCTTTAACTAACTCGAGGAAGTCTCCGGTCTGGAGTGGCAACTGAAATGGGAACTGGAATGATCAGCATTGTAGCCTAGGGCCCATGCCACCAGATGGGGCGGAGCCCCAACACGGTAAGAGGCACGCCGCTGATAGGCACAAGGGACGACACTAGAACGTGCTGGCCCCCGGGCATGACTAGAGCCGAGGGTGGTGATCCCAGTGCCGTAGTTAAATCCCCACTGGATTATGGCAGAATGAAGGGAGGTGGCGGAAAGACCGGCTGGGCATAACTCCTCCCCCATAGACAACGTGGGAGGCTGGAAAACAGGGCCTGAACCAGGCCTATAAGGGAGTTGGGACAGAAGTAGCTGAGGGAGGAGAGGCCCCACCAACAAACCACTCAGCCACATAACGCTGCGAACTAGCGGAACTAGGAGGCACCAGTACTAACAAGAAACGAGTGATGCACCTAGTCTCCGTGAGCCATACTGGGAGACTCGGAGTGCCGGAACACAGTTTCTACCCAGTGCAGGCCACTGGCCTTGGGCCTCAAGGACGCGCTGGGCGAATACCGGGCTTACCGCCGACATCCGAGCTACGCGCTGCTTGGGAGTTGAGCCCAGACAGATGCAAAAAAAAGAAGCCCGGCAGAGAGAAACCAACACAAAGTAGCCCATGAAGACGTTATGGCATGATGAAGGGTGAGCCACAGGATGAGGGCATGGTGCCCCTTTAATAATAGATCGGGATCCCTGCTGGCAGCGTGCATAGAAGCAAAAGTAACAGCTTCACCTTTCACAACCTGGCATAGGACTGGAACGGACAGGAAAGGATTAATCAGCCCTCCCTTTTGCCCTGACAATAGACCAGTACCTTATGGTACAGGCCAGAACCCACAGCACAAACAGGGAAATCGGTTCCTAATTGGCCAGGAGGCTATGGTAGAGAAGCTCTGGCTGGCCCAGTACTCTATTCAAGTATGCGTCCTGGACTTGGAGTGAACTGCGGACCAGTAAATAATAGTGTGGCTGAATACAGAAGTAGGCTTAGACACCGCAATCGGCTCTCTCCAGCATGAAAAGACTGGTCATAATACCAGTTGAGAGGGACACATCAAAGGGCACCGGCCGCCCAACCCCCCTCTCACCAGAGACTATATCAAACTAGGAGAAGTCTCAAGAATAATACGACCTAGAATATGGGTCGCACAAGAGGGAAACCAACTGAACCGACGGACGCTGGCACCTCACAACAAGGTGAAATGGAGGGCTCCTCTACAGCACCAATGGATGAATGCATACCACCCACAATCACGGACTCACCACCTGATAAACTTGATATTATACTGCAGGAAATACAGGATTCACGGCGAGCAATTGAGTAACAACTAGGGGTCCTAACTACAGACCTCATGCTGCTTAAAGCTGACCACACCAAACTAGCGGACACAGTCAAAGACAACAACACAATCATAACGGAAATAGCCTCACGTCACAGGGAACACTCCGACCAAATCATGCAACTTCAGCGCCAAGTGGCCACACTACAAGATCGAGTGGAAGATGCAGAAGGACGTTCGAGACACAATAATATCTGCATCATTGGTTTGCCCGAAAACAGTGAAGACCCCACCACAACACAGTTCGTAGAAAGGTGGTTGCTTGAAGTGGTGGCCCCAGAGGGCCTGACAGAGGTGTTCTGTGTAGAAAGGGTGCACAGGGTCCCAACAAGGAGGGTAAACAGTCTAAATATCGAGTTTTAAATATCGAGTGGACAAAATATCGAGTTTAAAATATCGAGTGGACAGAATATCGACTGTCAAAAATATAGTGGTACAGAATATCGATATGCAGGTAAGAAATATCGTTTGTCATAATATCGAAGTCAGTAATATTGTCAGTCATAATATCGTTGTTAAAAATATCGATTTTTTTTTAGTGTTTTAAATGTTAGAATATGTGTTAAAAGTATATATTATTTTTATAATGTATGTTAGAATTTTTTTAAAGTAATGAGTTTTATGTTAAATTATTTTTGCGTATTTTAGTTCTGTAGCGGGTTGTGGGTTTATAGGGGAATAGGGTGGGAAGTAATTTAATTACAATATATTAATTAAGAATTTTTTTGAATTAATTAATCATATGTTAATTAATTCTTGCGTAATTTTATTCCGTAGCGGGTTGTGGGTTTATAGGGGAATAGGGTGGGAAGTAATTTAATTTAAATTAATTAATTAATTAATTAATTAATTAATTAATATTTCCGTATTTAATAATTTATATTGTTAATTGTGTTAATTAATTATTAATTATTAAACCAGTTATTAATAATAATAATTTATTGGCAAATATGTTAATTGTGTTACAAGAAAGTTAATAATTAGGTAATTATTAATAATTAATTTGTTAATATGTTAATTGTGTACTTTTTTAGGAGTGGGTTGAGTGTTGATAGGGTAGTAGGCTGGGAAGTAATTTAATTTTTATTAACATTTTTAATATTTTTATCTAATCTTTTTTAAGTTATTTTATAGTGTTAATTGTGTGAATTAATTTATATTTGATGGTTATTAATGTTATTGTTAATTGTTATTAGTTAATTAATTAATTGATAATTGTTTATGTTAATTCATTAATATTTTACAATATTGGTGGTGACGTTTATAGGGAATATGGTGGGAGGTAAATTATTTTTTTATTAATTAATTGTTAAATAATGTTAATTATATTGCAGGAGTGGGAATACTAAATGAATCCCCTACGCTATCCAACACTTTCCCTACTGTTATACTTGGTGGAGTGGGAATAGTAAATTATTCCCACCCGCTATCCAACACTTTCCCTACTGTTGCACTCGCTGGAGTGGGAATAGTAATTTTTACCCACCCGCTATCCAACACTTTCCCTACTGTTGCACTCGCTGGAGTGGGAATAGTAATTTTTACCCACCCGCTATCCAACACTTTCCCTACTGTTACACTCGTTGGAGTGGGAATAGTAATTTTTACCCTCCCACTATCCAACACTTTCCCTACTGTTGCACTCACTGGAGTGGGAATAGTAATTTTAACCCTCCCGCTATCCAACACTTTACCTACTGTTACCCTTGGTGGAGTGGGAATAGTAAATTATTCCCACACGCTATCCAACACTTTCCCTACTGTTGCACTTGCTGGAGTGGGAATAGTAATTTTTAGCCACCCGCTATCCAACACTTTCCCTACTGTTGCACTCACTGGAGTGGGAATAGTAATTTTTACACTCCGCTATCCAACGCTTTCCCGACTGTTACATTTGGTGGTGTGGGAATAGTGAATTATTCCCACTCGCTATCCAACACTTTCCCTACTGTTGCACTCTCTGGAGTGGGAATAGTAATTTTTACCCACCCGCTATCCAACACTTTCCCCATTGTTGCACTCGCTGGAGTGGGAATAGTTATTTTTACCCATCCGCTATCCAACACTTTCCCTACTGTTACACTCGTTGGAGTGGGAATAGTAATTTTTACCCTCCCGCTATCCAACACTTTCCCTACTGTTGCACTCACTGGAGTGGGAATAGTAATTTTTACCTTCCCGCTTTCCAACGCTTTCCCTACTGTTACACTTGTTGGAGTGGGAATAGTAATTTTATCCCCTACGCTATGCAATGTTTTCCCTACTGTTATAATTAATGTAGTGTGAAAAAAAATTTAATAATTTAATTTATTATATAGAAAATTAATTTTTATATTTATATTACAGGTTTATTTAGATATATATGTAATTATAATTTAAATTATGTTTTTAACACTTTATAATTAAATTTAATACTTATTTATTTATTTTAAGTTAATATATATATAATTTGTTTTAATTATGCATGTTTAATATTTTTTACATTACATTTATTATTTATTAATTTTAACATTTTTTAAATAATTCTAACTATGTTTTATTTAATTATATTTATAATTTAATTAATTTTATATTATTTTTAAGACATTAAAATAAATCGATATTTTTGTATAACTATATTTTTAACAACGATATTTTGGTTTCGATATTTTGGTACTTACATTTATGGAGATAGGAAGTCGATATTTTATCCATCGATATTTTGGCGACGATATTCTGGTACCTCGCTATTTTGACTGACGATATTATGTCAGTGATCCGACGAGGAGACCTATCCCAGGCACACCACCTAGCTCAGTGGTTGCACAGATTCTTAACTATAAAGACTGTGACACTCTTCTTCACAGCGCCAGAGAAAAATCTCCTCTACTATATGCAAAGAAGCAAATCTCCCTTTTTTCCAGACTACACGCTACTGGTACAGTGCCAAAGGGCCTCTTACGAAGAAGTGAAATCAATGCTAAGAACATTAAATCTTAAATACGCCCTGCTATACCCAGCCCAACTCAAAATTATTCATTACCAAAAGAGTAATTTCTTCGACAGCCTGGTGGCGGTGCGCACCTGGATAGAAGAGGTATTCCCGGACAGAAGCCCCGAGGGGATGCAACAAAACACTCTCCAAAATTCACAAAAGACACAAAAGGGAAACAGCGATGCAACAAGATGCCCCGAAAAAGAACAGACAAGGCCCCATCTCTGGAACAGCTACTAGAAGGCCGAAGGCAGCACTACGAATGGCTGCAGCGTTTAAAGATACAGAACCACCCTCAGCAGAAGAGTCATCAGAAGACATTACAATGCATTCAGACTCTTAAAACAGTTTGACTCTGTTCCCCTCCATCACACCACAACTGGGGAACGATTTCCTAGGATGAGAGACTGAGCGCTGCACTCATTGGTAAAGCAGACATGTGGTGGTAATATATAATTTACATGATTTTACCTCCCTCCTGAAAGAGACTCAACAGTTAAAATAGGCTTTAGGATGTCAACTCACAACATATATCTGTCTCTAGTAAAGTAAACAGTTGTAATAGATGTGCTTTGTCCCCATGAACAGATTGGTGTCCACTCCCCTTTGTGACATATGCTTAACCACTCCCACCTCATAATCCACAAAAAATGGCTATTCCTATGGCCCTGGAATACACTCCCCAACATTGAAGCATCGGCAAAACGTTGTTGATTATCGAAACATCAAAACAAAACCCCAATTGCAAGTGTAAGTTGTTGGTTACAGCTATTACTGTTGGAGTTATGTTTATTAGTTTGGTCGAACACAGTTCAATTGTTATTAGTTTGGTCGAACACAGTTCAATTGTTTGACCTAGTATTGGGAAGTTACGGGGTAGTTCGCCTACTTAGCTCACTTAACAGCCCACTAATCATTATGGAGGACTATCATCTCCCTTTACATCCTTGTACACAAGACGTGACCGCAACAACTTACATACACACATGGATACTACGGGAATATACAATATAACCACCTGGAATGTCCCGGGGGCCGGGCTCTGTGCACAAATGGCATAGGGTTCATGCTCCAATACGTAGGCGAAAAGCACATACAGTACTCCTCCAAGAAACGCACCTCACCAATTCCGAAGCTGCCAAATTACAGAAAAAAATCATTTTTAATCCATCATACTCAGCATTCGCACGAGGGGCTGCAATATGGATAAAAACTGGACTCCCCTTCAAAGTATTGGAGAAACTAATTAATACTAATGACAGGTATGTTCTAGTGCGTGGCATCTTAGATGGGATACATGTGGTCCTAAGCAGTATATATGCCCCAAACACTGATCAGGATACATTTTTGAACACCCAAATTCAAGGCTGGCAGACTGGTCGGGGTACCCTTGGGTGTTAGGGGGAGATTACAATGCAGTATTAGATATTGAACTGGTTCGCTCCCAACCTTGTTACCGGGCCTGGTGGCCGCTCGGCAAGCCCAAGCCCTCCGTTTATGGGCACAGGGCTGAGCAGTTTTGGATGAATGGCTTAGTAAAAATGTTGACCTACGAGAATATTCTTATTACTCCCCGCAACACACATCACACACTAGACTGGATCGCATATTCTGCTCCAATAACCTGATACCACCCGTCACACAGACTACTTATCTCGGGAAGACATTATCGGATTATAACCCACTGGAGCTCACTCTGACGTGGGGATGAATCCTACACCTGTCCCCACATAGAGATTAAACCATAAGTAATTATTTCACAGAAAACACTAATACAGCCTCTTCTCGACTAATCGAATGGGAAGCATTTAAAACGTCATTAGAGGCACATCCATTAGTGTAGTAGCAGGAGCACGCCAAACAGTTCACAATAAGCTGAAACGAGTAGAAGACAAACTAGGGGCTCTAGAACAAGCTGCCGTAAACGACCCTGAAAAAGCAACCGAACTACAAAAGGCGCATATTGACTACGCGGAATTACTACAGCACCTTCACAACATAGACTATCAATTATACACCCAGAGAATCCATACAGAAGCTGATAGAGCAGGCACCCTACTGGCACAGATACTACGGAATGCCTCGACACCAATCCCCATCCTTGAAATTAACACCCCAGCCATGGTCAATTTCACCACACATAAAGGGATCAACTCCGCCTTTTGTAGTTACTACGAGTCACTATACGGTGCCCCCCCCCCAGCGATAGACAATCAAGAATTAGATGATTTCTTGAACAGTCTCAATTACCCACAGTTATCGGCGGCATACCAAAAAACACTAGCAGCCCCAGTTACCAAAACAGAGATTAAAGAAGCTATTAAAGAACTCCCACGCAATAAGGCACCTGGCCTAGATGGTCTTCCAGCAGAGTTTTATGCCACTTTTTCAGCCCAAATAGTCCCCCATCTGGATCAACTATATCAAACAGTCTTACAAGTAGGCAACCTGCCTTCCACCATGATGCAGACGTTAGTGACCTCACTCCCAAACCCAGGTAGAGACCCTAAAGATATCACAGGATACCGCCCATTGTCATTATTAAATACTGAATATAAAATACTAAGTAAAGTGCTTGTCCACTGATTACTCCCATTACTGCCACAACTAGTACACACAGACCAGTGCAGTTTTGTGCCGGGACGCAATACGTTCCTAAACCTACAGCGACTATACCCTGTAATGGATGCAGCTCCTACTGAACTCCAAGGACCTGGGTGCATATCCCTTGACTTACGTAAAACATTTGACACCCTTAGCTGGAAGTGCATGTTAGCAGCCATGATTAAATTTGACATCCCCTCTAAATACTTACAATGGGTGAAACTATTATACACATCACCTACTGCCCAGAGCATGCACAGGTATACACATATCACAGACCTACCCCGTACACAGAGGCACAAGGCAAGGATGCCATTTATCTCTGATACTATTTGTATTAGCGCTAGAGCTACTAGCATTGAGACTACGCCAAGAGGCCCCGGAATGGGGAATCCATATATGTCCAATAACACACGCATTGTCTCTCTATGCAGATGATATAATCCAATCTATCAAGAACCTGCATGATAATTTACGCCCAATAGCCAATACCTTCACACTCTTTGAATGTATTTCGGGACTCACTGTCAATGCAACTAAAAACACATGCCATCTTTTTTAATAGTGATCCACAGACCACACTGGTGGCATTCGGGGTCCTGATGCTCTAGGTTGTGCCTACCACCTATACCTAGGGATCCAAATATATAGACTTCCTCATGATCTACTAGAGGGTAATATCCAAAAAGCAATATCCTCACTGCGCTCCCAGGTATCCTTCTGGACCTCCCTCCTCCTTTCTGTAGCGGGGCGCATAGCAATATCAAAAATTGTCATGCTTCAGCGAGTACTATATTATTTTATCAATCTACCCATAGTGATCCCAACACACAGTTTTACAGCTCTAAACACACTTCTGACGGATCTGACCTGGGGAGCTGGTCGTACACGCAGAATATACTAGCACAGGGTGCAGTGCACACATTATTGCTTCCTCAAACAAAGACTCCACCTTCAGCAACACTGTTATTAAAAATAGCCCTCACATATTGCAGGCTAGCCCTGTAATACACAAAGCAAGCCATTCCCTATGTCCCGAACATTCCGCTTCTAGGCCTCCCCACCCCAACGGGAATACTGATGAGCCGTCCTACACGTTTATGGGATCAGGCGGGTGTGACAGCAGTGGGAGCATTAGTTGTCAATAAGATGCTACAGAACCACACTGATTTTGTTCATGAGCAGGGTCTCCCAGACTACCTGTTCCTGATACACGCAAATATCACACGATATGTCAAGATGCACTGGACTCCGAACGGCACGGAGCCTCCCACACACAAACTCGTCCACTCCCTATACCTGATGGGCAATGACAGGCATCTGATTAGATCGTTATACAGAGGCTTTTGCACGCACACTGATGTGCTCCTTACACAATTAAGAGAAAAGTGGGGGCAAGAATTGGGCAAGGTACTACAAGACAAATAATGTAAAGCCTTATTAGCTTTCCCCAAGACAGTATCACGCAACACCAGATTCAATTCATTCAATACATGATATAACACAGAGCGTATTTGACACAGCACAGATTACACAGAATGTG
The DNA here is from genome assembly GCA_963921515.1 of Calotriton arnoldi. Lineage (NCBI taxonomy): Eukaryota > Metazoa > Chordata > Amphibia > Caudata > Salamandridae > Calotriton > Calotriton arnoldi. The sequence continues at coordinate 4,985 of CAWUFW010017520.1, read as the reverse complement.
CCATGAAGTATGGCAGAATGCCCAAGGTGTGTGGCTCCAGTTGAGAATCTGATGCATATGTTATGGATATGTCCGGCCCTTTCACCCTTTTGGACACAAGTGAGGGACACAATCAATAAAACAACAGGAGGATCACATTGGGCAACAGCCTGAAGCTGTATATTTGGCTTACACTACTGACCCAAGAACCACAAAGTACAAGTGAAATTTGCAGATTTGGCTTTACTCATTGCAAAGCGTTTAATAACTAAGAGATGGAAATCAGCTTCTCAACCAAGTGTATTGAATTGGCGGGAAGACGTAAGTCGATGGGGGGGGGCAGAAAGTGACACACTCCGCAGAGAGGAATGCAGGGGATTGCGGAAGATGCCAATATCAAGGGAATGGGACGCAGTAATAGAATCCTTTAAAGCCCTACATACACTGATACTTTGAATAGTTTTCCCTCTGCTCCTAACCCAATAATGCAGATAGTGAACACTAAGGGGCCGATTCCGATTCGGGCCGTAAAAGCACCGACCGACTCGGATCCGGAAAAATACCGACCGACACGTACCCGTGGCGCACGACACGCCAAGTACGATGCAAGGCGCGAAAAATCCGACCGACACGTACCGAAACCAAGTCGACCGACTGAGCCGCACGGAAAACAGCAATCCGGCCGGAAAAACACGCGAATCCAACCGACCGACACGCACCCGGAACAAATCCGACCGAAACGTACACGCTAACTCCAAACCGCAAAGTACGATGCAAGGCGCGAAAACCACGAGCGAGTCGGACGGAGGACAAGCCGTACGGCCGACACGCATACAAAACCGAGCCGAAGCAACACAATACACCGCGACCGACGCGTATGCAGCATAGAAAACTGCACAAACACAGCGTGAACGAAACGGAGAACACCGTACGAGACCAATGCAGGGTCCGACTCGGTCACAAGAACGTTTCCAACATACACAAACAGCACAAAGGAAAAATCACCCCAAAAAAGGCCAAACAAGCAATTACCAAGCCAATAAATACTGGGGGTGGGGACAGAGAACAAAGACACACCCACAACTCCACCTATATAAAGGACACAAATCACTACCATGAGCCTTTGCAAATGCCATTCCACTGCCAGCACCCAATAGAAAGCAACCACACACCCACAGCTCATCCCTCACACAAGCCACACACCATCAGCACACCAACAAATACCTACCTCACATACACCCAGCAAAACACACACTCACACACCCTCACCTGCACACCAACACACACATCACTCACCATCACCACCCATCACCATGCCCCCAAGAAGAATCACAAGTTCCTAGATTGTGAATTGGAAGTCCTGGTAGACGAGATCCTCAGGGTAGAGCCACAGCTGTTTGGCACATTGGTCCAACAGACCCCCATGTCGCAGAAAACCAAGATGTGGGAGAGGATCATCAACAGGGTGAACGCCCAATCACCATGTCGGCGCACAAAGACCGACATCCAGAACAGGTGGTATGACGTGCGCAGGAGGGTACGGAAACTGCTGAAGCAAGACTACATCAACAGCCAACACACCGGCAGTGTCCCTCCTGCCAAGCCAATATACCTCAGGCCCTGGGAGGAGAAGGTGCGGGCCATCCTTCCGCCAGTGAGCGTATATGGACTAGAGGACATCCCAGAGCCTGGTGAGTACACAACAAATGTACACAATATACTGCCACAAAACACACACACATCACTGTCAAGGGAGAGTCAAACCATGCACTCATAGCAATTACACAGCAACCAGAACAGAATCATCCCAAAATGTGTATGTCAGTCAGAGAAACACAACACATGCCATCAAAAACTCACATCCAACTGTGCCAACACATGTACAAACACAACCACAACTACAGCTAGGCAGTGGCACAAATAGAACTAACAAACACATCCACACATGTAGCCACCACAACAACACCAACACACAGTGAAGACCACTCAAAGGAAGGAATTCTGTGTATGCTGGCCAAGTCAGTGTAGCCAATAGCATCATGGGAGTCGCAGTCACACATATTGCCCCCCACAACTGTCCCATCAACACCACCATGAACCATGCGCACATCACAGGGAGTGGAGAAGGACTCACAAGATGGCTGACACTGGCTACTGCTGTGGGAAGCACAAGGCCCTGCTGGCAACTGTGCACCAACAAACAGCAGGACACCACTGACTGACATCCTGAGAGACAACTTCCACTCCCTGCAATGCAAGCACGTTCCATGGTGGGAAATCTGGCTAGCTGGGTGGGAAGGGGGACTTGCAGCACTGACCATAGTCACAAGCACCGCCCCTCACACACCCCCAACACAAACTCCACAGAACCCACCTGGTAGAATGCAATGCCCCCATCCTAACACAAGATCCCACAAAGAACCACCACCCTGGGTTATGTTGTGTGAAGCACAGGGACACTCTTGGGACTCTTAGCCAAACAACTGCCAGGACAACACTCCCAGCCATCCTGTCAGCACAGCCAGCCCACCCCATAGGGAAGCAGATTCAAAAGGAAGGAAGCATGGGCATGCTGGGAAGGGGGTGGAGGCAATAGCATGATGGGAGTCGTAGTCACTGATATTGGTCACCCCCACAACTGTCCCATCAACACCACCATGAACCATGCTCACATCACAGGGAGTGGAGAAGGACTCACAAGATGGCTGACACTGGCTACTGCTGTGGGGAGCACAAGGCCCTGCTGGCAACTGTGCACCAACAAACAGCAGGACACCACTGACTGACATCCTGAGAGACAACTTCCACTCCCTGCAATGCAAGCACGTTCCATGGTGGGATATCTGGCTAGCTGGGTGGGAAGGGGGACTTGCAGCACTGACCATAGTCACAAGCACCTCCTCCACACACACCCCAACACAAACTCCACAGAACCCACCTGGTAGAATGCAATGCCACCCATCCTAACACAAGATCCCACAAAGAACCACCACCCTGGGTTATGTTGTGTGAAGCACAGGGACACTCTTGGGACTCTTAGCCAAACAACTGCCAGGACAACACTCCCAGCCATCCTGTCAGCACAGCCAGCCCACCCCACAGGAAGCAGAGTCAAAGGAAGGAAGCATGGGCAAGCTGGGAAGGGGGAGGAGGCAATAGCATGATGGGAGTCGTAGTCACAGCTCTACATCCCCCACCACATGGCCCAGCAAGCTCACACTCACGCATGCACATCCCACAGAGAGTGGAAAGGCCCATCAAAGATGTCTGACACTGTTGCTGTGTCGTGGGGAGCATAAGGGCATGCTGGGTACTGCACACCAACCAACAGCAGGACACCACTGTCAGCCATCTTGCCATTGCTCTCACACCCACACACACTGAACTCCACACAAAAGCAAGTAAGTATGGGAATGCTGGGAAGTGGGGTGGAGGCAATGGCATGATGGGAGTCGTAGTCACTGATATTGGTCACCCCCACAACTGTCCCATCAACACCACCATGAACCATGCTCACATCACAGGGAGTGGAGAAGGACTCACAAGATGGCTGACACTGGCTACTGCTGTGGGGAGCACAAGGCCCTGCTGGCAACTGTGCACCAACAAACAGCAGGACACCACTGACTGACATCCTGAGAGACAACTTACACTCCCTGCAACGCAAGCACGTTCCATGGTGGGATAACTGACTGGCTGGGTGGGTGGGAAGGAGGGCCGGCTGTCAACCAAACACAACCAATGCAGACCATGTTCACACCCCAGAAAATACATAGAAATGCCCAAATAATGCAGGACAATGTGCCACACCAATATCAACCCCTGACTGTGACGACTTAGGACAATGCAATGTACAGGCCCGCACCCAGAGGCACAGTCACAACTGTCATGTGTGTCAACCATTGATGCCTGCAGAAACATGACATACATTGTTTGTGTCTCCCAAAAACAGGTGATGATGGGGACACAGCAGCAGACGCTGAGGAGTCCCAGTCCCAGGCTCAAGAGGATGCCGAGCTCACTGGCGTCGTACAGCCTCTGTCCTCCTCGGACGATGAAGAACAACCTGGCACATCCGGTGCAAGTCAACATGCAGCACCAGCAGGACCACCAGCTGCAGCACCAGCAGGACCACCAGATGCACCCCCTGCACCCACCCCTACAACGACTGTCACCACGAATACCATCCCTGCCGACATGGACAGAATAAGGAGCAACACCAGCACAGTGACCCTGGACCAACCTGGGGCCATGGACACCACCACCACCACCAACCCCAAGGTGGACCAGGGTTATCTGTGCGTGCCACTGCACACACTGCACATGTCAGCAGGGGTGGTGGGAGGAGTGGGAGACAGAAGGTCGCTGCTTGCAGACATTGCTGGTGTGCATGACGACCCACAACTGGTACGCATAGCTGATGCGTACCAGTCCAGCACCGGAGAGCTCAGCCAGGTAGTGGGGCTCCTCAGAGACATTAAACAGCAGCAGGCTGCCCATCATGCCCGCTTGGACTCCCACATGTCCCACGTGGAGTCACACATGTCCCGTGTGGACTCACACATGTCCGCGTGGAGTCCAAGTGGGATGCACTGCATGAGATGACGGCGGTGCACAGGGACATTTTACAATGCCTCCGCCAGATGAACAGCAACCAGTCCACACCTCCCTGTGTGCCAACAACATCTGGTGCCGAACAAACTGCAACTGCCACAGGGAGGGAGGAGGACTCTGGCGGAGAGTCCCCTGCACCGCAGCAGCCTGCACTTGAGGGCCCCCAAGAAGAGGGGTCGTCCGAGGAGGGAAAAGTGAGAGGCCGATGGCCAAGCGCAACTCCCAGGAAGCCTGAACCTGTTCTGGATGTTCGCCTTTGTGCACAGACTGTTCACCCTGTTGACGGCAACACTACTCCCACACATTGCATGGGGAGTACAAGTTGGACCAATGTGTCAGACAACTGTGGCCCCGATACTGGGGATCCTGTCTACCCAGACTTTCTATTCACC